>RQTK01000900.1:140789-155892 GCA_003991915.1 Elysia chlorotica
CTCTCTCTCTCTGTCTCTCTCTCTCTTTCTCTCTCTCTCTTTCTCTCTCTCTCTCTCTCTCTCTCACACACACACACACACACACTGTCTGTTTCCTATGACTTTTCATTACGTCTCTTGTTTACCCTATCCCTTTGTCTGTAAGAATGGTATTTTTATCTCTCTGTTGTTGTTTTTCTTTCTATCTCACACTCAAACAAGCATTTAACCGTTAGTTCAAACTTCTCATCTCTGTATGTTTAAACGTCTATATCTCTTAATGTTGCTCTTTCCTCTAACATGCTATTCATGTTTTAAGCCGTTATTGACGTGGTATGAACACAATAATTGAAATGATAGTAAAAGAGTTCCAAATGGAACTTTTAGTCCACTTAATTGCAAGTTCCATTTGTAAGTCTGGATTCCATTAGGATTTTCGTTAACTTTCAGTGCAGTGAATTGCAAGTAAATAAAATGTCTAATGGAATCCAGGGGTTAAAAACTATTGACACTAACTTAAACTTTGATGCATGAAGATAGATATAGTTACTTTTTGTATTTTTAAACGATAAATGGAGCGTTTTTTGTTCGCCAGTGTACTTAGTAACTTTTTGTAAAAAAGAAAAAAAGAAAATAACGCTATTTGCCTCAGAACTAGGAAAACAGAGTTAAATAGTGTCTTGTTTGTTTAGTGAAAATACCAAATTAAAATCTTTGAAGACATACTTATATTCGCACTCATATAATTATGATAAATGGAATGTTGTTTGGTTGAGTTTTGATGTTGCTGTTTTTTGTTTTGTTTTTTGGTGGGAGGGGGGTAGGGGAAGGAATCGCTGTTTGCGATAATTTTTATCAAGGTATTTTTTTCTTTAAAAAGTATACTTTTTCGTTTTGTCTATTCATTTATTTGAAAAGAAGATTTGTTGAGGTTTTATCCGTTACGGATAGTTCTTATGAAAATTTTGTTTTCAACGATGTAAATCTAAGAAAATTAAACAAACTTTTTAAAGACAAGGTCTTGAAACAATACGTTATTTTTCTTTTATTTTTTTTCCCTAATCAAGCTATTTTCCGCTTAAAAAACAGCAACAACAACATACTAATAAATATGTGGATGTTGTAGAAGTCAATTTTGGCAACATACCACACAAATATCTGTGTTTAAGAGTCCATACCAAATTGTTAACGAACTGTCTTTACAAATCAAAACAACAACAACAAAACAATATTTTGGTAAATATACAAGAACTGATCTAGGGACTGGGTGATTGCATTTATATCTTACCCATGGGAGAGACATTTTCTCCCAGAACGTGTCAGCCCAATCTGTCCACACAATAAAAGAACAGCGAATTTGTCTACCCTCCTTGGGGGTTTGTAAGCGTATGGGGGGATATTGAATGATGAAAAAGTAGAAGGAGAGAGAGAGAGAGAGAGAGGGAGAGAGACAGAGACAGAGACAGAGAGAAAGAGAGAGAGAGGGAGACAGAGAGAGAGAGAGAGGTGGGATCAAGAGAGACATGACAAAAACAAAAAAGAAGATATATGGGCAGACATGCTGATAGAAAGAAAAATAGGGAGGTAGCTGCAGAAAGACAGACAAGCAAAAATACAGAAAGATAGAAAGTGAAAGGGAAAGGAAAAATGTAAGACATAGACAGAGGGAGAGAGACAGAGAGAGAGACAGATAGGGAGGGAGACAGACAGAGAGAGAGAGAGGGAGTCGCAGAATGAGATAGAGAGGGGATAGACAGAGAGAGAGATAGAGAGTGAGAGAGAGAGAGAGAGAGAGAGAGAGAGAGAGAGAGAGAGAGATAAACAGAGGGATCAACCCATTCAGTGATGTTCAAAGAGAAAAGTAAAGATGGTACAATGAAACTAAAAAGAATCAAAACTAAACAAACACAAAAAAATGTCGAATGCGCGTGAGAAAAGCCGTGATGGTAATGATTATTATGAAGTCAGGGAACACTAAATTAAATCAGAAGGGGACAGATTACCTAAAAGGGTGCGAAGCAATCAACGAAATAAAAAAACAAGCATTTACCAAAATGTCAAGGACATACCTCGCCTCGTTTAGATTATGTCTCTTGTGTTTTTGGATTTTTTTTAGATAATGCGTTGTTTTTTTTTTGGGGGTTTTTTTGGTGCTTGTACGCAAATTAATACTAATTTGATCAAAGCAGATTAGATTTGGGAATTAATTTTCAGATAATGCGATTTTTTTTATTGTTTGGCGCATGTCATGTTTGTTTTTTGTATTGTTTTTTATCTACGTGCACGCAAATACTAATTTGATTAAAGGAGATTGTATTTATTTATCGTTACAAAAAGGATTATTATTTTTTTCTAAGTATCTCTGGTTACTAATGCACACAAACATTGCAGTCTTCCAAAACAAACATTAGATTTATCTGCCCTTGAACTATTTTTCTAAATGTTTTACACCATTTCATTGTAAAAATGTCATTTTTTTCTTCTATTTTTATAAGCATAGAAGGAAATGCAATTTTAGAATGTGAAACAACGTCATAAAAGACTAATTCACACAAAATTCTATTGGCATGTGTGGATTAAGCTGTTAAATAAAAGTTTTGCACGAAAAAAATACAATGGACAATGAAATAACAATTAAAGCATATAAAGTACCTTAGTCAACCGTTTTATTAATAAAGAATACGAAAAAAGTTATAATAAGAAAAGTGAAACAGTCAAGATACAAAACCATTCTCAGCGCCATTGAGCCTTTGCTTGTAGTCTATAACTTATCAAGTCGTAACAAATAACCAAAAACTAGAAGGAGAATAATATTATTTTATTTGATAAAAACTTTTCCACGAGTTGTATACCACAAAAGTAATGTTGTAGTGACATAAGTTATTTAATTAGTTCAGCATTTGCATTACCTTCTATAGCCATTACTGACATACCGTAAATACTCCTAAAAATTTCCTTCTATAACCGTTACTGTCGTGATATTCCGTAAATAGTACAAACCTTTACTCTTATAGCCTAATATGCTGTAAATACAAACAAAACCTTCCCGTCTGTAGTCGTTACTGTGCTGACATGCCGTAAATACATACACAAATTTTCCCTCTATAGCTGTTACTTTGCTGATATACCGTAAATACGTACAAATTCTTTCCTTCTATAGCCATTACTTCGCTGGCATGCTGTATATACATACAAAACCTTTCCTTCTATAGCTGTTACTGTCCTAGGATGTTGTAAATACAAACATCTTCCTTCTATAGCTATCACTGTCGTGAAATGGCGTAAATATAAACAAAACCTTTCCTTCTAGAAATTACTTTGTTGGCATGCCGTAAATAGCACAGAACGTGTCCTTGTAAAGAGTGTTGGGATGCAGTAAATAGTACACAATCTTTTCTTCTATAGCCATTACTTTGTTGGCATGCCGTAAATAGTACAACAACTTTCCTTCTATAGCCCTTACTTTGTTGGCATGCCGTAAATAGTACAAAACGTGTCCTTGTAAAGGGCAGTAAGCGAAAATTGAAAACAGGGAAGTAATTATCTCGACTGGCTCTAGATCTAGTTATGCCTCATTAATTTTTTTATTAACAGGAGACAAAATTACGCCTACTTTGTTAACCATTAGAGGTTGGGTGGAGAGAAATTAGTGTTCTTTCTATGGGGACAATTAAACATAAATCATTAGATAGGTTGTTAGGAATTTGTATTTAGGCCTAACAAGAGTGATAGGTCGTTGTTAGAAGGCGTGAAGAATATTTTAATTTAGGTTCAAGTAAGTTCATAAAGCAAAAGGAGTAATTTGTGCTTGTCGGTGCGGACTAGTTTAGTGGATAAAAGAGAACTAAAGTGCGCAAACAGAAAACAACAACAACAACAAAAATTTTAATGCGTTATTGTTTGTTGAACACATCTTGGGTAAAATAACAGATATATAATTTTAAGTGCTATTATTAGACAGCTGTGGGTAGAATGCACAAACAAGACGTAGCTGTCGTATCGTCGTAACAATATAAGAATTAGAAGGCCTACGACGAGACGTAAGCTACGGCATGTTTGTGCATTCTACGCCAAGTGTCTTCCAACAATGTGAAATTAAGTTATTGCATAATCCTTTTCCAATTTAGTTCAGGCATTTTCTAAAGATCAGTGTTAATAAATAGGTAGTAAACTTTACAAAACATCGAAATATGAGAAACTTTAAAAAATTGTTTTAGTTGGTAAATTTACGATTGGGACGAAATAAATTGTTTTTTGCACAAATAATATATTATCTATTATCAGTTATAGAGTGATGATGCAATTTCATTCAGAAAGTTGTTACATCCACTGTATAAAACTCATTTCTAAAGTACATGTACGGTAAAAAGCAGAGTATTCAATATAACTAACAAGTCTATATCGTGAACGTATCCCAAGATTATTTTCTGACAATTTAACGTGCTGCTACTCATAGACAGAGACCTGACAACGTCTAAACATGACACTTTATTTTTTCTGTTTAGAAAGTCACACTATGTTTAAACTACGAATAATGTAAATTATTTATCAGTTAAGCACAAAAGAGCAAAGACCTAGATAGAAATGTAAACAATCATCTTAACATTTGAAGTAACATGAAACATAACTATACAGAAAGTCAAAGTCATATAGAGCTACATATCTTGAAATACGAAGAACTAATCAAGCTAGAGCTTATGTTTATATCAAGGTTTCTTAAATATCAAAGCCAGAATCAGCCTTTGTCACGCTTCGACCATTGTGATTGATTTCTGGAACGCAATACCTATGGAATAGTAACATAAGATTCGACATAAACAGAATTAATTTAGGCAGAACCAAACTCGTCTAATGAAGATTCAAGATTGAAGGTTCGGAAATTCCATCACTGTTTATTTGACGCGCATTTTTCTTCGTTTCTTTTCACAACATTGTTAGACTTCTTGTGTCTTCTATCTACGCTGTGTAACTTTTGGTGGATTTACGTACATTGCTAATAATTCTAACCCCTTTGGGCATTTCTGGTTCCGATTGCGCTGTTAAAGTTCAAGACAAGGCTTTGGTTTTTATTGTAAGAAAAAATATCAAATCGTTGTGCATAAAATATCTAAGCATTGAAAAAGAATTGATTGCGAAAATTGAGCGACCCATACTTGCAAGTACACAAGCGAAGGAAAAAGGAGGAAAATAAGTTAGTTTGTTAAAGAAAAAAGTTATCTACTTTTCTGTAAGACATAAGAGATAAATAAACGCCATTGGATTTGAACAACAACAACAACAACAACAACAACAACAACAACAATAACAACAACAACAACAACTACAATAATAATACCCCTTTTTGCACCCCAATTCAGCTTCCCTAGACAAAGAACAAGACAGATCTGAAACCTTCGCTTTCACTGTGTTAGAAAATGAATGCATGTTCATTTCACCCACTTTATATAATTATAATCCTTGCGATAACAAACCTATCTAGTAAAACAAAGACCGTGGGTAACGAAAAATCTGCACCGGCATCTTATCGTAGATCTATCCAAGTTTTGCGTAGTCAAGAAGCAATCAGAAATTTCCTTACCTTAGGTTCTGATTATGTCATCACTTATAGTCTATGGGATCGCAAAGCGTCTAACACCCATCCCACATAAACGATGCTAATGATTTTGTCCGATGGAGCCATAAGAGGCAGTTCTTAGGAAAAGCCCAATTTCAGATAGAGAATGGGGTTTGTGATTTGTAGAGAATGGTGCGGTTTTATGTTGTGGTGTTTTGTTGGGTTTTTTTTTCCTTTTCTAATTTTCCGCGACAAAGAGAGAGGACAGAGAGAGAGAGCGACAGAGCAAGAGAGAGAGAGAGAGAAACATCCATTTTGTTGAAATAATGTCCCAGTACCTAGACAATAATATTGGGTTGTTGTTTTTTCTTTAAATTAGCTCCATCTCTCTGGTCTCTTACCTCTTAATCGTTTTATCTGTCTGCCTCTCTGTTTGTCTTTCTGTATCTTTTCTGTATCTTTCAGTAACTTTTTCCTGTCTGTGCCTTCTCTCTTTCTTTCTACTTGTGTTTTATTCCAATCTATTTTAATATTTCATTTTTTCTCCTTTCAAGATATCATTTTGAACAAAATAACGAAAATGTTATTTGATAAACTGTGTGCTGCCATAGTTTTGCATCTTTCTACTCATCTGTCAGTCTGTCTGTCTTTTGCTATGTTTGTTCACCTCTCTGTATTTGTTGAATACATCAAATTAATGAAGCATCACATTTTGTAATTGGTGAGGGAATGTAGCAAATAGAACTAACCAACCCAAGCGGACTTTTACAATGTTGTGGTTTTTTTTTTCGAAAAAAAGGAGTGCTAAAATCACCCACAAATACAATTTGCCATTGAGGTTAACATTTTTCTGAAGTAAGCATTTCTCCATAGAGGATTTTGTCAGATTTGGCCATTATTTTGTAGGGGATTATAAGAAATAATCATGGAGAAAATTGCTTATTTTCTGGGGAGTAATTATTGTGCCCTAAATAGATAAGAACTCACAGTTCCTATTTAATGCTGTTGGAAAATTGTTCCGAATATAGAAACTCTAGACCTCAGGGCAGTCTCGTTAATCAAACGGCTTTCGTGTGGGTTGTTAATTCTAGAGCCATTTTTCATTTTTTTATATAAGCTACCAAAAAGGGACTACTGTACGGTTAAGAATATAATTATTACAGTAGACTTTGTTTTGAAATTTCCGGGAAATGATGGTTTAATTCCTAGTATTTTGTATAGAAATTTGCAGGAAATGAATGGGGTTTTTTTTCACAATAGATTTTATTTTTAAATTGCAGGAAATGGATGATTATTTCGCACTAGATTTTGTTTTGAAATTTGCAGGAACCGGAAATGAATGTTTATTTCGCACTAGATTATGTTTTGAAATTTGAAGGAAATGAATGTATTTTTTCACAATATATTATGTTTTGAAATTTGTAGGAAATGAATGTTTATTTCACCGCATATTTAGTTTTGAAATTTGCAGAAAACAAAATTGCTTATAAATGTATTATCATTTTGTTGTATCTCTACTGAATATTACTAGAAATGGACGGATTTATGCTTGGTGTGCAAAAATAATGACATTTGTTTATACCGTGTCCCATTCGAATTCGAGAAATTTAGCTTCAATTTTGGTACTCAAAGTTATTTAAATAAAGAAAAGAATTTCGTTCACATAAATTTAGTCTTCGTACTTATTTTCTATTTTCAGTCGTCTTTAAAACTGTACATAAAACTTGGTGGGAAATCAAGACGAAAATTCAATTCCGAACATATAAAAGTTTTTGTTTATAGAGACCAAAAACATTTACGAGGAATATAATATCAACTTAAACCCTGTCATCATTAAATTTTTCTCTGGTATTTTGGAATGATGGCAGAGGTATAGTGATCTAATTAAATTTAATTATTATTATTGCTGCCAAGGTTCAGAGGGGCAAACTGGCTCAAGTGACAGAAGGTTAGTCTCTGGATCGAGGAGTCCGCGGTTCGAAACTCACGATCGATCAAACATGTATTTGTCAAAGTTTGTCTCCTGATTGGGTCGGTGCTAGTACCATGGGGCCGTCTGTCACAAGAGTCCTGGTATCTTCATATTATTTCTGAGTGTATAATTAACTGAATAAATTGCTTTTTACTATCTCTTTCTGGCAGCACGTAGAATTGTTAGGCGTCAGTCTTGGTACCCGTCCACAAGGTAGCCTTGCTGCTAACGTTGATGTTCAAGAAAGCACAGCATCCAATTTTCTCTAACTGTTTCGCCTTGCATTCCCAACTCAACGACAACAACAGTCCTGTTCTCACATAGAAAATCAACCTCCCCAAACATAAAACACAAAAAACCACCAACAAAACCGACGTATATAAGCGTACCTTTCTCAACTCTCAACGAGCCTGAAATCTGTGCCTTTGTCTAAATTTGGGGCTTTTCACAAGCACTGACTCTTGTGGCTCGCTCAGGCGGATAATTAGCATCGTTTGTGTGGGCTGGTCATTGTATAGTGAGAACAAAAAGACTTTCTGTCTAACACAGTGAAGGGTGCAACTGGTAGGTCGTTGGGGTCTCAATTGGAAGGTCCTCGGTTCGAAACCAACGATGGGTAAAGATAAGTATTAGTCCAGTTTAATATCCTGTTTTGGTCTTCGGTTCGAAACCAACGATTGGTAGAAATAACTAAAAGTTCGATTTAATACCCTACTGTTTTTGTGAGTCAAAACCTGACTTGCTAAGACTTTTTCTGTTTGGCAGCACGTACATTTGTCAGACACCAGTCTTGGTACCCGGCCACAAGGTAGCAAAGCTGATAACGTTGATCATCAAGAAAGCAAAGCGTTACATTTTCTCTCACTCATTTGCATTGCATTCCCATCTTAATACAAGAATCTTATTAATTATTGCGCTCAGTTTCTCGTGTTATGTTTTAACAAAGAAACGCAACCCACCCAAACATAAACAACAACAAAAACCGCGCACAACAAACCCGACTTATATAAGCGTACCTTTCCCAACTCTCAACGAGCCTGAAATCTGTGCCTTTGTCTAAATTCGGGGCTTTTCACAAGCACTGACTCTTGTGCCTCCGTCAGGCGGATAATTAGCATCGTTTGTGTGGGCTGGGTATTGTATGGTGAGAACAAAAAACATTTTCTATCTAACACAGTGGATGGCGCAAGTGATGGAACGTTGGGGTCCCATTTGGAAGGTCCCCAGTTCGAAACCAACGATGGGTAAAAATAAGCATTAGTAGTGTATTCTGACTGTTTGAGATAGAAACTCAGATTTCCGAAAATTGTATCTGTTTGTCATCAAGTAGAAATACCAAACATCACTTTTCACAAGCACTGACTCTTATGTCTCCGTCAGGCGGATAATTAGCATCGTCTGGGTGGGCTGGGCATTGTACAAGAACACTTTCTATCTAACATAGTGAAGGGTGCAAGTGGTAGAACGTTGGCCTCCTATTTGGAAGGTACCCAGTTCGAAACTAACGATTGGTAAAGAACAATATTATTGGCCCGATTTAATACCCTACTGTTTTTGTGGTTATTAGTGAATTCTGACTGGATGAGGCATAGCTTCAGATCTCCGAACACTGTGTCTGTTTGGCAGCATATACAATTGTAAGACGTGAGTCTTTGGGCTCGTCTACGATTGCATGGTTATAACGGAAAGAAACCAACCCAATTCCGTTGCCTTCTTCTTGGCACAGCAGTTTAGTTAGTTGGAAAGATGTCAACAAGTCGAGGTTTCTCAAGTCTTGCTCTCTATCTCTCATTATCTTTCTATTTCTCTAACTCTCTGTTTGCCCCTCTCTCTCTTTCTATCTCTCTCTCTCTCTCTCTCTCTCACAGTCTCTCTTTTGTTCTCTCTCTCTCTTTGGGAGAATTATAAAAGCAAAAACAAATATAAAACCCCACCTTTCTCCACCAGCGTCAAAACTCTATCTCTATCTTAATTTGGGCTTTTTTGAGCACTGACTCTTATGTATCCATCAGGCGGATAATTAGCATCGTTTGTGTGGGCTGGGCTATGTATAGTAAGAACAAGAACACTTTCTATCTAACACAGTGGAGGGGTGCAAATGGTAGTGCGTTGGACTCCCGTTTGGAAGGTTCTCAATTCGAAACCAATCATTGGTAAAAATAATTGTTAGTTCGATTTATTATCCTACATGTTTTAGTAATTGTCAGTGTATTCTGAGTTACTGAGGCAGGCACTAAGGTGTCCACCCAATGTGTCTGTTCGGCAGCACGTAAATTTTACCAGATGTCAGTCTTGACACCCGTCCACTGCACTAGGTAGCTTTCTGCTACCATCGCTCTTCAAGAAATCAAAGCATTACATTTTCTCTCACTCACTCGCCTTGCATTCCAATTTTGACACAAGAGTCTGGTTAATTTTTGCGCTCAGTTTCTCGTGGAATGTTATAACAAAGAAACGCAACCCACCCAAACAAAAGAATAACAACAAAACAATAACAAAAAAACCACCTACAAAAAAGCCGACTTATATAAGCGTACCTTTGCCAACGAGCCTAAAATCTATGCCTTTGTCAACACGTAAAATTATCAGACGTCAGTTTGTTGCCCGTCCACTAGATAGCCTTGCTGATTACGTTTGTCTTCAAGAAAGCAAAGCATTACATTTTCCTCTCACTCACTCGCTCACTCACCTTGCATTCCCATCTTAACACAAGAGTCTACTGTATTCGTACCTTCAGTTTCTCGTTTCATGTTCTAACAAAGAAACGCAACCCACCCAAACAAAACAAAAAACAACAACAAAAGAACAACAACCAAAAACTCGCCCACAAAAACCCAACTTATGTAAGCGTACCTTTCTCAACTGGGAGGCGCGGTGGTCTTGGGGTAGGACATCGGCTTCCGACGCAATAGGTCTGTGGTTCGAGCCCTGGCGATTTCGCTCCCTACTGGTTGAGTCGGTGTCAGTTTAATGTGACCGGCTGAGATATGAGTCATGGTATCCCCGCACTGTCTCGTGTTAATCCAACTCAACATCAACAACAATCTTGTTCTCACATAGAAAAGAAACCTCCCCAAACATAAAACAATAAAAACTCCGCCACAAAATCGACTTATATAAGCGTACCTTTTTCAACCAGCCTGAGATCTGTGCCTTTGTCTAAATTTTTGGGGTATTCCACAAGCACTGACTCTTATGCCTCCATCAGGCGGATAATTAGCATCGTTTGTGTGTGTTGGGCATTGTATGGTGAGGACAAGAACAGTTTCTGTCTAACACAGTGAAGGGCGCAAGTGGTAGAGCTTTGGGCTCCCAATCGGAAGGTCCTCGGTTCAAAACCAATGATCCTACTGTTTTGTTCATTGTCATTATGACTGATTGAGACAGAAAATCAGATCCCCAAACACTGAGTCTGTTTGGCAGCACGTACAATTTTCAGACGTTAGTTTCTGTGCCCGTTCACGAGGTTACCTTGCTGCTATCGAAAAGAAACCAACCCAATCGCTTTGCCTTCTTCTTGACTAAAAAATTTCAGTAAATAGAAATTATAACAACCAATCGAGATTTCTTAAGTCTTGCTCTCTCTCTCTCTCTCTCTCTCTCTCTCTCTCTCTCTCTCTCTCTCTCTCTCTCTCTCTCTTTGGGAGAATTAGAAAAAGAAAAAACAAAAACAAATGACAAACCCCACATTTCTCCACAAGCCTCCAATCCCTGTCTCTATCTTAATTTGGGCTTTTTACGAGCACTGGCTCTTTATGGCTCCATCAAGCAAATCATTAGCATCTTTATGTGGCTTGGGCTTAATAAGGTGAGAAAAGGAGCACTTCCTTTCGAGCATAGTGAAGAGGGGGTGAAGTGACCCAAGTAGTGTAGAGCGTTGGTTCGAAACCAATGATCGGTAAAATAATTTTATGTCCGATTTTTTCTCCTACTCGTTGGGTGGTTGTGAGTATATTTGACAGGAGACAGGAGTCCAGGTCTCCCTGCACTGTCTATGTAGGTGGCAGCATATAAAATTGTCAGACGTCATACTTGGGACTCGTTCTAGTGTAGCCTAAATAGTTCTGGGGTTAGACTCGAAGCACCAACTGAAATAAGAGGGGCACTGTGGCCCTGTGGTAGAACATCGGCTTCCGACGCAGAAGGTGCGTGGTTCGAGTCTTGCCGATTGGGCTCCCTACTGGTTGGGTCGGTGTCAGTATAGTATGACCGTATGAGACAGGAGTCATGGTATCCCCGCCCTGTCTCGTGTCTGGCAGCGCACAAAATTGTCAAAAATCTGTCTTGGGGCTCGTCTACAATATAGTCTATACTTTTATGCTGATATTGGACGTTAAACCAACTCAACTTAACCCCAACTGAACTAAACTCGAAGAATCTGGAAAAAAACACGAACACACACACACACAAAACAACAAGTTAAAACCCAAAAATACCAAAAATCACCACTTCCTCCACAAAGCTCGAAATCTTTAACTGTGTCTAAAAACGGTCTTTTCACGAGTACCGACTGTTATGGCTTCATTAGGCGAATTATTAGCATCGTTTGTGTGGAATTGACTTAATAAGGTGAGTACAAGAACAAGAATAGGTTCTGCCAAGCACATTGAAGAGGGAGTGAACCGGTGCAAATAGTAGAGCGTTGGTCTCGAATTCATAGGTTCTTGGTTCGAAACCAACGATCGGTAAACAGTTTTTATGTCCGATTTCTTCACCTTCTCGTTGGGTGGGTGTGAGAATAATGTGAGCGGCTGAGACAGGAGTCATGGTATCTCTGGTTTGATTGTATCTTTTTGTCAGAACGTAAAATTGTCAGACGTTAGCCATGGACCCACCCTTGATATGGTCTATCTGTTAGCGTTGATTTATTAGAAACTAAATTATTTTTCTCACATATGTATTATCTTTAAACTAAAGTCTCGTTAATCGAATATGTTTTCGAGTGAATCGTTGCCGATGGTACTGGTCAGAGGTTTGCTATGGGACCCACCCACGATATAGTTCATCTGCTAACGTCGGTCTATGAGAAAACCAGATTATTTTCCCCACACATGTATTATATTTACACTAGAGTATAGTTAATCGAACATGATTTCGGTAAATTTCACAGAATCGACCCAGATGGTTCTGATCAGAGGTTAGCTATGGGACCCACCCACAATATAGCCTATATATCATCTAGCGTAGGGTTATAAGAAAACCAGATTATTCTTCACACATGTACCCTCTTTATAATAGAGTATCGTTAATAGAACATGATATTAGTAAATTTCAGTAAATTTTACCAGAGTGTTCGAGAGTTTCGTTCCATCAAAAAAAAAAAAAAAAAAAAAAAAAAAAACAAAAAAAAAAAAAACAAAAAAAAAAAAAAACACAAAAAACATACAAACAAAATAAACCAAAACAAAACAAAAAAGACATACACTGGAAGAGCTCTCTCAAAAATCTTCAAATCTGTGCCTCCGTCTGAAATTGGGCTTTTTCACCAGCACTGACTCTATGGCTCTATCGGTTGAATCATTAGCATCGTTTGTGTGGGCTGGGTGTTGCATGCTTTGCGATACAAAGGAAGATAAACGATGACGTAATCGGACTCATAGGCAATGTACAAGTATTTGGCATTATCAACAGATTAATTTTGAAGAACAGAGGGAAAATTAGAGAAGTTGCGTCAGCAAGCCAACATTTAACACATAATAGTTACCATAAGAGGCTTCATGCAAAAGAGAAAAAGAAAAAAAAGCGTTACCTTAGATTTGCGAAGCCGAAGTGCGATAGTCAATCATCAAAGAAACGATAGCACTTATATTGTTGTTTTATGGGTATATATGCGAACGTGTATGCGTAAGAGAGAAAGAGAGAGAGAGAGGGAAAGAGAGAGGGCGAGAGAGAGAAAAAGAAAGACAGAGAAAAAGAGAGGAAGAGAGAGACAGAGATAGAGAGAATGAATGTGTTTGTTTATGAGGGACAAATATAGTGAGAGAGAGAGAAAGATCTATTTATATATAATTATACATTATTGTTAAAACGAGGACAAATCTAAAAGGTAACGTTTTCCTTCTGTGTATCTTTGATATTCCGTTATAAAAGTTTTCTTTGTCATCGTATCATGTTCCTCTATGAATAAAAAAAGAAAGTCCCTGTAAACAACTTTGAATTTTCAATTGTTTAATCATGCACATGGGCCCCATAACGCCATACATTTATCTTCCTTTGTATCGCAAAGCATGCAACACCCAGCCCACACAAACGATGCTAATGATTTAACCGATGGAGTGATAGAGTCAGTGCTGGTGAAAAGCCCAATTTCAGACGGAGGCACAGATTGAAAGCTTTTGGAGAAAGCTGGTCCAGTGAATTTCTCTTTTTGTTTTGTTTTATTTTGGTTTGACTCTAAGGATCGAATATTCGATTATAACTTGCTTTCGACACGCGCAGCTCTGCCGTTCAAACTTATTTCAAGAGCTCTGAAAACTGCTCTACATTTATAGAACTATCGAACAAACATTTTCTTAACATTTCCTGATCAATAGATAAAATATTCCTGATTGTCAACTTGAATGAGCGAGGGGATATCAAATTAACTTGAAAACACGAACATTATCCCATATCTTTGCTTGCTTAATGATAACACTGTTTGATAAGAATTTCCCTGTTTAGTGTTTACAAACGCGACCCCGTCGAAATCACATACGCATTCAAGGAACTTTCACCCGTAGAGTCTTAAACAATACATCATTATAGTCACGAAAATTCAGAAGACATTCTCTCAACCCCGCAAAACCTTATCACTAGCACCCATCGCCAAAGATACCGTTGGAGGGTATTTTTAACTAGAATACTTTCTTTGTTATCCCGATAAACTTATTTGACAAGGGGAATTCCCCTAGATCGGCGAAATCTAATTTTAGTATAATGTGTGTGAGTTCCACTGACCTAGTTACGGAGGACTCGACTTGCTCAATCAAGGTTAATGAACGAACTACACGCCTAAATATAGGGAAAACCCCGTCAGTTTACATTATATTTATTTAATTTATCGACAGTAACCGTGGATAAGGAAATCTGCATCGGTATCGGATCCTAGCTATATCTTAAACAAAAACGGTATATTATATATTTAAATATTCGAAAATAATGTTCCTATACGCAGTAACATAATATTCGAATTTTAAAATATACCGATTTCTTATAGGATAGAGCTGGGATTCGATACCGATACAGATTCTCTTATCCGTCGTATTCGTTTCTCATTAGAACTTGTTAACACAAGACCTCCATTAGAACGTTGGGGACATTAACATGTTTTATCCATTGACCTAGAAATAGAGACTGGCTAATGCTCTTGCCGCGCACATCACTTTTCGCTATAAACAGTGTGTGGCTGCATCTTGAGCCATAAGATTAGAACCCTTACATGTCTGCCGGCTGACTTTCGGTAGACTAATAAACATATCCCCGCAGACTTATGCCATTTCTTTTTATTTATTTATTTTTTATTTATTTTTTTATTTATATTTTTGGGAAGGGGGGGGGGGGGTACAGTTATGCCACATTATTGCCGAAAAGGGTTTTTGTTATGTTTAGAGGGAGGGCTC
>RQTK01000900.1:157353-172487 GCA_003991915.1 Elysia chlorotica
TCTCTCTCTCTCTCTCTATCTCTCTCCTCTCTCTCTTTTTCTCTCTCTCTCTCTCTCTCTATCTATCTCCCTCTCTCTCTATTTTTCTCTCTCGCTATCTCTTTCTCTCTTTCTCGCTATCTCTCTCTCTTTCTCCCTCCTTCTCTCTCTCTCTCTCTCTCTCTCTCACTTCAGCTTTGAATCACCACTCCTCAAAACTCCATTTATTATCAACATATTCTTCTAAATAAAACAATTTTAGAGCTCCTACCACAAAACAACACCAACAACATCAACAACAACAACAAAAGTAAAAACCCACCATCACCAACAAAGCAACAAAGAAAAACCACTTTTAATCTCCCAAACGCCGAGATCTCCTGGAGTCCAGACGTGCGAAGAATCGGGAATTCCCAGCTGCGGTGTGCAAATATTCGGTGCGCAGGCAGATCTACATTCAGTTCAGTACATTGAGCGTCCGTCAGAACGATGACACGTGCGCAGTACGCATTACACACATACACATTCAGACACACAGACACAAACACACACACACACACATACAGACACACAATGTTTCTAAAAATAGAAGATAGGGTCAGCGAAATAGGCAGATTATTATTATTGTAGTAAGAGTGGAAAATGAGCTAGATCTAGATATAGAATTTATTATTGCTAAACATCTTTGCATCGCGATAAGCACATAATTATTTTAAAACCAATAAATATAGAAAGTAATGTATTAATCTTTTACGAATTTTAAAAATATACATAAAAAACAACAACTGGCTACACAGATAAAGCAGTTTACATTGCTTTTTGAGTCTAGGTAGAACAACAACAACAACAACAACAACAACAACAACAGCAACAACAACAGCAGCAATAAAAGCAATAGCAACAACTACTACTACTCTAAAAATATATTTGCACTTTTTGTGCTAGAAATTATGGCAAATAATAATAATAATAATAAATATTATTAATGAAGATCATTTATATAGCGCTTCTTCCAAGGACATGGCTCGAAGCGCTTTACAATGCATAACAAAGAAGCAAACATGCAACACATAAGAAAACATACAACCATTCACAACTCGCTCGCACACTTGCTTCATATTCAACGTTTGACAGATAAGCAATAATGAATACACTATTATTACATTTGATTGGTTATTCGGTTGGTATTTAAACTTGCGGGAGTTTTTCGTTTTCTCAGTGTCTAGCTGACTACCCCTTTCTTTTGTCTGGTTCTTTTTAAAAGTATCTTTACTCACTGACATTATTAGAAAATATTGTAAGGGATAAATGAGGACCTACGTTTTCTCTGTCAATGTCTGCCTGTCTGTTTCCTTACGTTCTTGCTTTTTGTTTCTGTCTGTGTATATCTCTGGTTCTTTTAAATCCCTCTTTTTCTCTGATTATGTGTATTGCGTCTCACTATCTCTTTGTTTCTGTCTCTCTTTCTGTCCTTCTGTCTGTGTCTTTCACATTTTCCCCCTCTCCCTCTCTCTCCTATTTCAGTGTGTGTATATGATTTACTAGTACGTAGCTAAGTGAACATTCAAAGGAACTTAAAAAGATTATCATTCTTTATCCCACTATACCATTGTCTCTAGTTCTTTTTGGTCTCTGTCGTTTTCTTTCTGTCGCCATGTTTGTCTATCTATCTCTCTGTGGGTCTGTCTGTCTGTGCTTCTTTCTGTCATTATGTCTGTCTATATCTCGAATCATCCCATATATCTCTTTTTCTGGTTGTTTTCTGTCTGTATTTCTGCCTATATCTCTTGTTCTCCCATACCTCTTTCCTTCTGGCCGTTTGTATGTCTGCCAATCCTTCTGCCAGTATGCCTGGATCTATACCTATATATCTATATTCCCTCCCCTATGTCTATTATACTTTATCCATATTGTTACCCACCCACCCACTTCCGAGAAGCGTCGTTTTCCAACGGAACAGGTTTTACCTTTAATCTCAATTACAGTGATGTTTTAGCAACCCTGGCAACTAGAATCTCTTTTTCGATCAAATCTCTCCCTTGTTTGCTTCACTTTTTTTTTTTTTTTCATTTTCTCTCAATCTCCATCCATCAATGTTTGTTTGGATTTTTTTATATAAAAAAAAAAACATTTTTGTCAGTTGCGTCCCTTGCTTTACCTGAAAAAAATTGATATCTGGATCCTGGAGATAGCTCAACATAACTGTTGATTACCATTTCTTCGTAGTTACTGATAAACAATCACGCGCTCGTGTTATATTATTTCGCCAATTCATACGAGCTCTGTCTTTCCTCTCCCTATCTCTCATGGTCTGTCTCTCTCTTTCTAATTTGTTCTATCTTATTCTCTCTGTCGTTGCGACTGTCTTTGTCATTGTCTCTTTCATTATTTTTGTCTCTGCTTCTGCACTTCTCTGTCTCTGCCTGTCTGTCTGTTTCTCTCTGTCTCTCTCTTCGTGTCTCTCTATCCTTCTCTTTCTTTTCTTCGCTCTCAAAGCTTCCCTGTTAAAACTTGATGCATATTTCCAGTAGTATTATTCTCACATCCGCTTAAATGCTAGTCAATTTTGATACCTACACCCCAGCCTTCTCTCTCTCTCTCTCTCTCTCTCTCTCTCTCTCTCTCTCTCTCTCTCTCTCTCTTTCGCTTTCTCATTAATTTTTCTTCGTTTCTTTATCTATCTGTTTCCTCTTATTTCCTAAACTCGCTATCCCAATCTCTCCAATCTTTGCTTCACTGCCTCTCGTCACCTTATCTGTTTTTAACACTTTTTTAAACACCTTTTCTTACAACAAACATATTTTACCGTCACTCATTTCATTAGATTAATTTCCATTGGTATTTTTCTCTTCTTAGTTGGTTAGGTTGGTTGGGTTGGTTATGAATATTCATGAACTCGATGACCCTACCAGTATGCCTATGATCATAGTGCCTTTTATCAAAATGAATGATAATGCGGAGTGTGTGATAAACCAGGTCCCGAACTGTCAAAAGCTATGTTGGAAAATACAGCACGGGTTGGGTTGGTTTAACGTCCAACAGAAGCATTATATAGGCTATATTGTGGACGGGCCCCAAGACAGACGTCTGACAATTTTATGTGTTGCCACACACGAGACAGGGCAGGGATACCATGACTCCTGTCTCAGCCGGTCACATTATACTGACACCGACCCAACCAGTAGGGAACGCAACAGCCAGGATTCGAACTCGGGACTTTTGCGTCGGAAGCCGATGTTCTACCCCTGGACCACTGCGCCCCCCTTCTCTTCTTAGAAAAAACATAAATTTTCCAAAACCAAATACACGTCAAATTGTACTGCGCAAACTGTGCCCCCATTTTGTAATTTAAAACTTGCGATTTCCCCGTTCAAGAGTAAAAACATTTTTTTTTTAATTAATCGTCTTAATGTCTACACGATAAATTGTATTTATTGGCTTCGGTGGATCATTTGTTTTATTTGATGTCGGCGAAGAGCAGAAATAACAGCATCCCTAACGGGTATGTACAATGGTTACATTTACCCCTAATGGAAGTCTACATTAATATAATGTGGAACCTTTTCTTCTAATGGGTATTTACAACAGTGAAATGTGTCCCTAATAAATGATCGTAAAGTTGGAAAGCATACATATTATCTTCTTTTGATTTTTCCAAAAGCTTGTCTTGGGAAGTCAACATCATGGGGTGCCGTGCCGGTTGGCGTTGGTGACTATATCTCTCCATATCTTTCTCTCTCTCTCTTTATCTCCCCCTCTCTCTCTGTCTCTCTCTCTCTCTCTCTCCTGCCCTCTTCCTCCCTCACTCTCTATCTTTCCCTCTTCCTCTCTCTCCCTCTCTCAATTTCTCCCCTCTCTCTCTCTCTCTCTCTTTCTCCCCCTCCTTTCCTCTTTCTCTCTCTCTCCTCCCTCCCCCTTCTTTCCCTATTCCTCTCTCTCTCCGCATCATCGCATTCACAACCAAATCGACTCTTTTATCCCGTATTACCAGATCTTAGAAGTCAATCAAGACAAATCTTCAGAACCCTAAATTGAGTGCTTTATCTATATACCCTGATTCCAACCCTTCCGTAATCTCTTAGATAAGCAAACACATCTAATACAACTCTCAATCAGTGTATGCAGGAATAATTATAACGTCAATTGCTAAATCCACCCAATGTTTATTGTACAACGAGTGTTTTCATTTTTTTTCAATTGGGACATAGGATTTCGCAATAAATATATTTCACTTTGTAGAAAGACATCGCAGATTTTCAAGAAGCAGAAAGGAGTTTAATATCGGAAATGATGAAATTATGAGTTGCGCACCAACTATTTGATTTGGTCTTAAGGGTGGATTTCTATTGGACGTTTACAATGGTGGAATTTACTTCTAATTGATGTTTACAAAGTTGGAATGTATCTATTTCCTATCTTCCTTAAACAAGGCTTCTCTCCCTCTATCTTTCTATTTTTTTCTTTGTCTCTCTCTCTCTCGCTCTCTCTCTCTCTCTCTCTCTATCTATCTATCTATCTATCTCTCTGTGCGTGGATGCACCAACCCCTTATATACTTAAATGCAGGAAAGCATATTGAAGACCTTAACAAATACATAGAGGAATTTGAAGTAGAGGTCGCAGTCAAATGGGTTAACTCCTCCAAATTTCCTGGAACCGACCAAATTTGTTCATAAAACTTAGATAAATCTTCAGAACCCTATACTTAGAGCTTTCTCTATATACCTAGAATCTGATCTAACCATAATCTGTTAGATAAGCAAACAAATTTAATTTCACTGCCAAATCAAATTTTGAAGCCATAGAAAGTCAAGTTTTCCATCTATTTAAAGCTTATTGTGCAGCTTTTTCGTTTGTTTGTTATTTTGTATCCAATATGAACAATATGAATCCGAATTTGAAAAAACAAAGTACCTTGATTAAAAAAATTTACAAAGCAAGGCAATGCGTGCGAAAAGAAAACAATCTTATATAAAAATCAAGGTTTTAAATTAGTTTAGACACTGAGAAAGAAGACCAAATTTGGTCTCTAAATCTGGGCAAACTGTATGTAGGTCTAAGCCTAGTGATTGACAGCTGCCAATAGCATCTTTAGCCCCTAGGGGTTTGTTTGCCTGTTTTTTGTTGTTTTCTTGTGTTGTTTTTTTTTTTGCTTATTGTACACCGTCAACAATATAAAGGATTTATCGTGGACGGCCATAAAAAATAGCATATGACAATTATACATGCTGCCACACAGGGACATAACGGGGAGACCTGGGTTAGAATGCACAAACATGACGTAGCCTACGTCTCGCCGTAAGCTTTCTTATTCTTATATTATTACGACGTGACGTTAGCTACGACTTGTTTGTGCATTCGATCACATAATACATGTACTAACACCAACCGGACTAAAAAGAAAGGAAACAGGACATAATTACAAATTCTTAAGTTATCATTGGTTTCGAACTAGGGACCCTCTGATCGGAAGACCAACGCTCTACCACTTGGTCTAACTTCTTCACCCCCAATAGACTAACACTAACCTAACCAGAAGAGAACAACATCAGACTAATTATAAATTCTTAACTTATCATAGGTTTCGAACTAAGGACCTTCTGATCAGAAGACCAAAGCTCTACCACTTGGTCCAATTTCTTCACCCCATTCCCTCCAGTCCAGTCATGGTATCCCTGCCCTGTCTCGTGTGTGGCAGCACATAAAATTGTCAGACGTCCGTCTTGGGGCACGTCCACAATATAGCCTGTACAGTGTTGCTGTTGGACGTTAAACCAACCCAACCAACCAACCAATCAGAGATGTGATTGTCTGATTGTCCTCTTGTGATTGCCAAAACCAGCTGTCTAGATCTCCATCTCCTCCAGTGCTAATAGACCTAGTCTGGACTGGGCTAGACATAAATATTTCTTTGCTGTGAGCGAATTTAAGCAGGTGGTAAAAACTCAGCGTTGGATTCTAAAACTGAAAGATGGTGGTTTCTGATTATATTTCTTTCCTTAATGTTCAGACCAAGTCTTAAAAATGTAAGACAACCAAGATAAATACGGCACAAGTCGCTGAAAAAAGTTTTGAGATAAAGTCATCTAAACATAGAAATACAACTCTATATTAATCATTTTCATTTTAAAAATGTTTATCTCAAGCTCTAGAAATATAGATTTTTTTCGATTTGTGAAAGAGCATTAGATACCTCTCTACACATTATAAGTAACTCAAAACGTCGAAATTATGATTTTTGCCTGATTGATTTACAAGAACATCGGGATCTATATAAAGATTCAAAAGACCCCGGCACATTATAGGTCTCATTTGCGTGGGTTGGTATAATTCGGACAGGCCGCCCATGAAAATATATAATGCAATGATTTTAACACTCATGACCAGACAGACAAACCTAGCCACAATGTCATGTCTACAGGCCATGTAACTCCCATGTCTCGACAGAAACACAACAACAACAACAATAAAACATGTCTCCAACCCTCTAAAGTACATCCTCCATCTAAAGATATAACACAATTTACAAACCTCCCCCAGTTCTGCAAGGCCCGTCTGTACTCAAAGTGAATTTTGGCGACATCGACAATTTGGAAGATTGTTTTAGCCCAGGTCCAGGTTGCCCGTGGCTGTACAGGAAATTCCCGGTCCCGCCTGGATTTCAGTTCAAAGACAAGGGGTGTTGTCCCTAGTGGCCAATGAAATCAGGGGTGAAATGTTTGGCTCAAGAAAGGCAGGGAAGGCTCCCCCAATTGGAACCCAGGAGACGTTAAATCATGATGGGAGGAAAACTGTCTCTCTCTCTCTCTATCTTCTTTTCCCCTCTTTCTGTACCTTTAGAAAAGGAGAACTGCCAGCGAATCCTAGGAGACGTTAAACCCATAAATGAAGGTAAGACCACTCTCTCTCTGTCTCTGTGTGTGTCTCTCTCTCCCTGTATTTCTGTCTCGTTTTCTCTCCCTATTTCTGTCTCTGTCTCGGTCTCTATATTTCTCTGTTTCTTTCTCTTTGTTATTTTCTCTCTCTCTCTCTCTCTGTCTCTCGCTCTCCCTCTGATTCCCTCTCTCTCTGTCTCTTTCCCACTCTCTCTCTGTCTCTTTCCCACTCTCTCTCTCTCAGTCTCTCCCTTTCTCTCGCCCACTCTCTCTCTCTGTCTCTACCACTCTCTCTCTGTCTCTCTCCCACTCTCTATCAGTCTCTCTCTTTCTCCAATGAGAGAGTAACGGTGACAGCATCAATCCAACAATCCCAGGGTGGATGTCGGGTTACCGGTGCTATCAGGGGATACATTATTTACCCCATGAAGGTGAGAAAGGGGGGGGGGAGAAATATCACACGGGAGCCAAGGAAATGTTAAACTTAAACAAGATGGGCCAGCTTATCTCTCTATGTCCCTCATTCTTTCTCTCTCTCTCTCTCTCTCTCTCTCTCTCTCTACTTATAGAAAATGGGGAGGGGGATATCGTAGGGGAATGTTGGATACATTAAACGATGAGAGAAAGATGAACTATATCTTTTTCTCCCTCTTTTCTCTCTCTCTCTCCCCTTTTCTCTTTCTCTCTCTCTCTCTGTCTTTCTATTTCTTTCTATCTCTCCTTCTCTCTCTTTGCCTCTCTCTTTTTCTCTCTCTCTGTCTCTCTCACTCTTTTTCTCTCTCTCTCTCTCCATCTCTTCATCTCTACCTGCAAGTAAAGGTGAAAAGGGGGAACGGTGGTCCTAGCACCCCCGCTGAAACATAGAACACGTTAAACCCATGAACTCTCTCTTGACTCTCTCAACTCTCTCATGCCTCTCTCTCAACACTCTCTTAACTCTCTATCTCTCTCTATCTTCTTCTTTCTCTCTCTATCTCTATCTACAAACTAAGGTGACGATGGGGGAAATGGTAGTCCCGGCTGTCACATGAATATCTAGACCACGTTAACCCCCATGAACTTTCTCTTAACTCTCTCTCTCTCTCTCTCTCTCAACTCTCTCTCAACTCTCTATGTCTCTCAACTCTCTCTCTCTCTCTCTCTCTCTCTCTGTCTCTCTCTCTCTCCCCCTATAGAGGAAACCGCTCTCTCTCTCTCTCTCTCTCTCTCGTTTATGTATTAAGTATCCCTGGGGTAGCCGGTACCACCATCACCCTCGCCACCATATACCAAACCATAATGTCATTTATTGTTCTTTTGGGGATGATGATGATGATGATGATGATAATGCTACTGCTGCTGATGATACTGATAACATATTTCCAAAAGACCAAGACAAATTAATATCTCAGTTGCGTCCCTTTGGATAATTCCTACAGGCCGCCAGTAAAAAAAAATATATGATGCAATGATTTGAACACTCATCACCAGACGCACACACCTAACCATATGTCTACAGACCATGTAACTTCCATCACCATACAGGCACACAACAACAACAAAAACATTGCATCCGACCCTCTAAAGTACATCATCCATCCTTCATCTACAGAAAACACAATTTACAAACCTCCCCCAGTTCTGCAAGACCCGTCTGTACTCAAAGTGAATTTTGGCGACATCGACAATTTGGAAGATTGTCCGTCTGTACTCAAAGTGAATTTTGGCGACACGAGAGAGAGATTTCCTCTATAGGGGGAGAGAGAGAGAGAGATTTCCTCTATAGGGGGAGAGAGAGAGAGAGATTTCCTCTATAGGGGGAGAGAGAGAGAGAGATTTCCTCTATAGGGGGAGAGAGAGAGAGAGATTTCCTCTATAGGGGGAGAGAGAGAGAGAGATTTCCTCTATAGGGGGAGAGAGAGAGAGAGATTTCCTCTATAGGGGGAGAGAGAGAGAGAGATTTCCTCTATAGGGGGAGAGAGAGAGAGAGATTTCCTCTATAGGGGGAGAGAGAGAGAGAGATTTCCTCTATAGGGGGAGAGAGAGAGAGAGATTTCCTCTATAGGGGGAGAGAGAGAGAGAGATTTCCTCTATAGGGGGAGAGAGAGAGAGAGATTTCCTCTATAGGGGGAGAGAGAGAGAGAGATTTCCTCTATAGGGGGAGAGAGAGAGAGAGATTTCCTCTATAGGGGGAGAGAGAGAGAGAGAGAGAGAGAGAGAGAGAGAGTGAGAGAGAGACAGGGGGAGAGACCGAGAGATATACAGACAGGGACTTTTGTTTCTTGGACTTTTGTGTAGTGTGTACAGTTATAACTACCTTTGAGAGGCATGCTTATAATTCTATGCTACTTCTGGTTATTTAGATCGCCGCTGGCTCTTCGATGAATCGTCGTTGAATCGTCGTTGGATCGTCGTTGGATCGTCGTTGGGTTGTCGTTGAACCATCGTTGCATTGTTGTTGGATCATCGTTGGATCGTCGTTGGATCGTCGTTGGATCGTCGTTGGA
This sequence comes from Elysia chlorotica, assembly GCA_003991915.1. Taxonomy (NCBI): domain Eukaryota; kingdom Metazoa; phylum Mollusca; class Gastropoda; family Plakobranchidae; genus Elysia; species Elysia chlorotica. The sequence continues at coordinate 166,693 of RQTK01000900.1, forward strand.
TCGTCGTTGGATTGTTGTTGGATCATCGTTGGATCGTCGTTGAATCGTCGTTATATCGTCGTTGGGTCGTCGTTGGATCGTCGTTGGATCGTTGTTGGATCGTCATTGGATCTTCGTTGGATCGTCGTTGGATCGTCGTTGGATGGTCGTTGGATTGTCGTTGAATCGTCGTTGGATCGTCGTTCAATCGTCGTTGGATCGTCGTTGGATCGTCGTTGGATCGTCGTTGTATCCTCATTGGATCGTCGTTGGATCGTCGTTGGATCGTTGTTGGATCTTCGTTGGATCGTCGTTGGATCGTCGTTGTATCGTTGTTGGATCATCGTTTGATAGTCGTTAGATCGTCGTTGGAACAACGTTGGATCGTTGTTGGATTGTCGTTGGATCGTTGATGGGTCGTCGTTAAATCGTCGTTGGATCGTAGTTGAATCGTCGTTGGATCGTCGTTGGATCGTCGTTAGATCGTCGTTGGATCGTCGTTGGATCGTCGTTGGGTGTTGCTGTTGTTGAGTTGGTTTAACGTCCAACATCAGCACCATATAAGCTATATTATGGACAGGCTCCAAGACTAACGCCTGACAATTTTCATGTGCTGCCACACATGAGACAGGGTGGGGATGCCATGACTCATGTCTCAGCCGGTCACATTAAACTGACACCGAACCAACCAAAAGTAGCGCAATCGCCAGGGCTCAAACTTGGACCTGTTGCGTCGGAAGCCGCTGTCCTACGCCAGGACCACAGCGCCCTCCGAATCGTCGTTGGATTGTCGTTGGAGCATCGTTGGAGCATCGTTGGAGCATCGTTGGAGCATCGTTGGAATATTGTCTTTCTGAAATGTAAGTGTTCGCTTGTAATTAAACATTAGTTACTTACTTATTTAGTCCTATAATTAGTGATGTGTCATACACTCTCATATAGATATGTGCGTATTATATTAGTGTAATTAATGGTTTGTGATTTTATTTCGGTATTAAGAATAATTATTCTGAAACTGCCACCTCTCAAAGTTTTCTTTTCCTCCTTTTAATGTATATGCTCTCACTAACCTTTGGGTTATAATACGTTCCCTCTCTAACATCTATCATTAACAGTATTTGAAAAAACGGGGTAAAAAGTAATAATAATAATAATTATTATTATTAGCATAGTTATTTGTCCTTTCTTTCTTCCTTAATTACCATGTTGTTCTTTGACATAGTTTAGGTTTGTTTAAGCCTTTTGCCTCCCTGTGGAAATTAAGTCTGTTTTGACAAAGATAAACTCGAAATTCTAAAGGGCAAAATTAATTAAGACGCTTCTAAGTTCTATAGTTATGTGGTTGACGCAATAGGCTAACCCCCAAGTCATTAGCGATGTAATTTCTTGTGAGTTGATTAGTTTTGAGGTTTGTATACATTTCCCCGACATTTCTATGGCATTAGTAAGTCGAATGACGTACTTTTAGCCTTAAAAGCTTCTACCATCTTTTGTTATGACGATAGTAATTCGGAAGACGTCATTTTCTTCATAATATTAATCACAAGGAAATCTTCGAGAAATTAATTACAAGGCTTGGAATTTTTTCTGGAAAAAAGGTCATGACCTCCCCTACATTATGACCTGCGGTACTGCAGTTTGTTCCTTATTGTTCAACGTCAGCATATTAAAGGCTACATTGTAGACGGGCTCTAAGATTAACGTCTGATAATTTCAAGTGCTGGCACTCAGAGACAGTGCGGGTAGACTTGAACAACTAATCTCAACCGGTCAGAATATGATGTTGTAGTTGAGTTGGTTTTACCCCTAACGTCATCTCTTTATAGGCTATATTCTTGACGGGCCCAAGGACTGACGTCTGACAATTTGTATGTGTTGTCACACACGAGACAGGGCGGGGATACCATGACTCTTGTCTCAGCCAGTGACGTTAAACTGACACCGACCCAACCAGTATGGAGCGAAATCGTCAGGGCTCGAACCACGGACTCTTTGCGTCGGAAGCCGTTGTTCTACCCCAGGACCACCGCCCCACCCCTCCCCAAACACACACACACACACATTTTACTGATAGCGCATGAACCATTAGTACACTTATAGTACCTTTTCTCTATGACTATCACACTTTTTCTCTCTCTTGCTCATTATCACTTAATATGACCAACTGAGACAGGAGTTATGGTATTTCCGCCCTGTCTAGTGTGTCTGAGCACATAAAATTGTCAGACGTCAGTTTTGGGGCTCGTCCACAATATAGGCGTGTCTAGAATGCGTGTAAGTGCAGTCTGTTGGTGTGTCTAGAGTTCATTTCAGTGCAGTTTTTGGTCATGTCTAGAGCGTCTCAGACTGTTCTAAGTGGGTATCACTGAATCCGCTGCTTTATAAACCGTCCTTGTTTCATGACAAAATAATTTAATCTCTTCATCCCTTTTGTCGTTCTGTATAGCACGTCTTCTTATGTCTAGAGGCTTCTTGAATTAAGTTATTTAAAATGACAGAAGATCACGATAGCTTCCATTAATACGTCTGTATACTTAAGCGCCAATAACGTGTCTGGGTGAGTGAGTTGTTTTCTTAACTACTTAACTAACATCGTGAACAATTGGTTATGTGGTTGAAAAGTTGAGTTAGGTTGGCTTGGTTGCTTAACAATTAGGGTTGGTACTATAACTGCTATATAGTGGATGGGTTGCGAAACTAGCGTCTGACAATTTTATGTGCTGAAACAGTGAGTAAAAGTCAGTAGCATTGGGTGGTTAACGTGCAACATTATCACAATATAGGTTATATTGTGGACGGGCCAAAGGACTAACGTCTGAAAATTACATGCTGCCACACATGAGACAGTTAGTAAAGTTTACAGACATTAGTTGCTTAACTTGCAACATCATTATTATAAATGTTAAATTGTGGACGGACCGCAAGACTAATGTCTGACAATTTTACGTGCTGCCACCACATGACACATGCACATTGCGGGTATACCAAGACTCCTGTCTCAGTTGGTCACTTTTTGCTCACACCGACCCAAAGATAAAATACATTAAATAAATAATTGTGTGCGATCATTTTTTTCGAACCACAATCATTCCGTTTGTGCCAGCAGGGACAGAATTTGGAAAATTTTTATTAATTTTTTTTTCAAACGTGGATTTCGAACCACGGACCTTCCTATTGCTAAACAAACGCTTACCCTAGTACCAATTCACCCTCACAATTCATGGAACATAAAAGACTGATAGACTGAAAGTGTGACATGATGATTTTTCCAATCCGAATTGGAATTGGAGATCTTACCCTCATAATTCATGGAACGTGAAAGACTGATAGACTGAAAGTGTGATATGATGATCATCATTCCGATTCCGATTCCGAATTGGAGATCTTACAAAGGTAATGAGATGATCATTGTGAGCCAATGACTGTTTGTCTGAGACTCGCATGCTTACTAATCACGCTCTGAAAATCTATGTCTGCCACATACGACACAGTGCGGGATACAGGAGTCCTGTCTTAGTTGGTCACTTTATGCTTACACCGACACGACAGGTATTGGACAAATTTGCATAAATAAATATTATTGTGCGATAATGGAGTTTCGAACCACAAACATTCCGTTTGCGAGACGAACGCTCTATAATTTTCGCTAGTTCGCTAGTATGGGAAGATTTGGGAAATTAAAAATTTTTGTGTTGTTTTTTTTTTGTTGTTGCAATCGTGGGTTTCGAACCCCGGACCTTCCGATTGCGAGACGAACGCTCTACCCCATACCAATTCACCCCCACAGTTCATGGAACGTGAAAGACTGATAGACTGAAAGTGTGACATAATGATCATCATTCCGATTCCGAATTGGAACTGGAAATCTTACCCTCACAATTCATGGAACGTGAAAGACTGATAGACTGAAAGTGTAAAATGATGATCATCACTCCGATTCCGAATTGGAGATCTTACCCTCATAATTCATGGAACATGAAAGACTGATAGACTGAAAGTGTGACATTATGATCATTCCGATTCCAAATTGGAATTGGAGATCTTACCCTCACAATTCCTGAAACGTGAAAGACTGAAAGACTGATAGACTGAAAGTGTGATATTATTATAATGATTATTATTCCGATTCCGATTCCGAATGGGAATTGGAGATCTTACAACGGTAATGAGATGATCATTGCGAGCCAATGACTGTTTGTCTGAGACTCGCATACTTACTAATCACCCCCCAAGCGAAATCGACAGGACTCGAACCACGGACCTTCTGCGTCGAATCTCGATGTACTACCACAGGATTACCGTCTCTCCCCCAACCCCCACCTCGACGACTCGTACGGAAATATGCACCAGCGTTCAATCATAGCTCTATTCGAGAGTTACTGAGCCACAGGCCTACCCCTACCCCCCCTCCCACCCTAGCCACTCAAGGCAGTCTAGTTCTGGGCTTAGGGTCAGCCAGTGTGTGACCAGAAACCGTTGTGCTTTAGTGGCGGGAGTGCTTAATGATACTATCTTCTGTAGTTGTTTCCATCGCAAAGGTTGTATTATTCCATACGTGATACGTGGAGACATTGTTACCTACGTGGTGTACCTAACGGGGATATTTAGGTGTTGAGTTACCACAGAACGTTGTTCTATTTTTCCTTCACCCTTCGACCCCTTTTTTTTTTTTTTGTTGTTGATGTTTTCTGGTCATATTTTTATTGGATTGTGTGTTTTTTTGTTTTGCTTTTTTGTTGTTGTTTGTTTGTTTTTGTTTTTGTTTTTGTTGGGGGGGGGGGTAACACAAGAGCAACACGTAGCCTGGACAACCCAATATAACAGGCGAAGTCAACAAATTGGCTAAAATGAACATTCGAACGACTATCTACATATTCGGAAGAGATATGTAGCTACAAATCTAATTTTAGACTTCAGATGACCTCACACATAAATCTAAGTCGTGCTGAGTTCAACAAGTGTAAAGGTGATATATTTCTTTTAAATGTAATCATGGTTTGGACAGGTTTGTTGTGTTGCTTAACGTCCAACATAAGCACTATTCAGGTTATAATGTGGATGGGCCCCAAGACTGACGTCTGACTACACAAATATACCTACGTCATGTTGAGTTCAACAAGTGTAAAGGTGATATATTTCTATTAAATTTGTATCATGGTTTGGACTTGTTTGTTTTGTTGTTTAACGTCCAACATAAGCACTATTCAGGTTATATTGTAGACGGGCCCCAAGACTGACGTCTGACTACACAAATAAATCTAAGTCATGCTGAGTTAAACAAGTGTAAAGGTGATATATTTCTTATAAATTTAATCATGGTTTGGACTTGTTTGTTTTGTTGCTTAACGTCCAACAAAAGCACTATGCAGGTTATAATGTGGATGGGCCCCAATAATGACGTATGACAATTTTTAAACGTGTTCATTGTTTGGACTTGTTTGTTTTCTTGCTTAACGTCCAACATAAGCACTATGCAGGTTATAATGTAGACGGGCCCCAAAACTGACGTCTGATAATTTTACTTACTACCAACTACGAGACAGAGCTGGGAGACCTAAACTTATGTCTCAGTCTGTCGCATTAGATTGACATTATTATAATTATACGACCAGTTACGGACAAAATTGGACAACTACATTTTTGACCGATCGTGGGATTCGAACCGCTGACGTTCGTTTCTGAAGACCAACGCTCTACCTGTTGACCCCTTTCATAGTCAGGAGAGTATTTAAGAGATATAAGCCTACAAGCTGGACATTGTAAACTGTCATATATAAGCGCATTGAGCAATAATATGGGAAAGCTGCTATATAAAT
>RQTK01000901.1:8496-76701 GCA_003991915.1 Elysia chlorotica
AGAGAGAGAGAGAGAGAGAGAGAGAGAGAGAGAGAGAGAGAGAGAGAGTTCTCTGCGTCAAATATCATCTAAGGCAGACAATACGCATGTGGCATAATGCATATAATACATATACCATTTTCCGATTCGCAAAAACTACACTACATAAACAATTCTGTTATGCATGTCCGACGGACAACAGATCGAGTTATCTCTTCAGTTTCAGTAAGCTTCAATGTGTAATTTATACTTTATTTGTTCATGGCGAGTACGATTCTTAATTGCTGTTCTCTAATTCACTGTTTTTATTGACTAGTAAATAGTTTTATCTGACCTTAAAGGATGTCTTATGTACCACCTTTGCCAACTGATATTGTTGTTGCTTGATAAAAGCTTTAAATTTTATCATGTGGCACGTGTGTTGGAACAAATACAAATTATTGTTCTTGACACCATTGACAAAATAATGATCACTAAAATGTTATTAATGCATCAGATCGCAAGTTGGTGTAACCATTATCGCTGATGCTGTTGCCGGTGGCTTTGTTGTTCTTACTTAGCATATTTGTAGTCATTTCCTTTTAATCACATGTCGGGTCAATTAAATCCTTTTTGTAACCAGGCCTGTGTTAAGTTTGGTTTGGCATTTACATGTTCTGTTCCGTATAACGATAAAGAGGTGCAGCCCGCAAACATAGACAAAAAATAATAAGATTATAGTCTTCAATCCCATGTATAGCACTTATGCCAAGGACACTTATAAACAATTTCAGAAAAATGGATCTGGAGAGGGGGTGGGGGTATATTCGTGGATTTTATTTACCTTTCCATCGTTATGTCTCTCGGTCTGCCTGTCTACATGAATGTCCTCTTCTAACTACAGGTATCTACGTGTTTGGTGCACTTTCACTCTCTCTCTATCCTTCTCTCTTTCTCTCTCTCTCTCTCTCTCTCTCTCTCTCTCTCTCTCTCTCTCTCCCTCACTCTCTCACTCTGTCGCTATCTCCCTAAGATTTATGCAAAAATTATTGAACATAAGATGTTTTTTTTTTCTGTATATATGACCCTAATTCACATCACCTTTTTTCGACAGCAATAAAGCCCAGGTCATCGTTGCAGATACAGTTCAAAGGAAATGCATTTTTCCAGATTGACGAGGACACGAACATTGGAACAAAGATTGGAAATTTCACGGTTATAAGAGGAGAGAAAGAAGCCCCATTTCAGATAATATCCACTACAAACTTCGTGACAATAAACACTACCAACTTAGACAACTCATTAGGCCTAGCTGTGGATGTTTTTTTAAACACAAAGCTAGATACTGACTATGTAAGTGAAGAGATCAAGACTTTTTTCATTAATGTGTTACAGCTTAAATGTCTTTATATGGTGTTTAAGCTACAGTCCATTACTATTGTGCTATTTATAAAAACCTGAAAATAATATATTATTTTAGAAAAAAGGAGTACGTTTAGACCTAATTAAAAGCAGCCTTTCCTAACATGTAAATTCTGTTTCAGTTTACAATCATCAGCCGTACTGTGCTTTGAAATCATCTTATTGTAAAGGAGCTAGGGTCAAAATATTTGATAACTCCTTAATAGGAAGTAAACAAACAAAATTTATCCCCGTTTATTTAAACCTTATTATAAGAGAGCTAGGACCAACAAATGTGAATCCCCAAATCTCTAAAGCAACACAGATAAAGATACGAAAGTACTCAGGTAGATGGTATTTTGACTGTAGATTTGCATGGGCACTTTATTTTGACGAAAAATGTTTCCTTTCAACACAAAGTCGCCCAAAACCAACGAATTGTTAAAAAAAAAAAATACTTTCAAAAATACGAACAGATACAAGGGCTTCCTCCCTTCCTTCAACAACAAACAAATAAAAAATTCGGATCACGCAAAGTTATTTTTTAGCCGCTAAAATTGTACCGATATCTGAATATTATTATGAGTAGCGGATTATGGTAAAGTGCCCAAATCCGAACGGTCCTAATTGCGAACACATGTTGAGAAAAATATGATCGACAAAATTTCATCTTGACTGATCACAAAAACATGGCGATTGCAACTAAAAAAAAAGAAAGAACTAGGTCGTAAAGTGTATTTACAACAAAACGCGGCTATGTGATTTAAAACATAGTTTCACAAACTTATAAAATAAAAAAATAATTATTTAATTGAAATTTTAAGCGCAATAATAATGAAACATTTAAAAGCAATCTCAAAAACATTAAATAAATCTACACCTTTTTCTTAACTTTAGTTATCTGAACCTGCTTACCCATTCGACGAAATTGATAATTATTACGGTAGGCCTAATGATTGGCGTTAGTAGGCCTCAGCTTATACTCTTTATGCTGCAAATTAATAGCTATGACTGGTTTATTTTCTTCCACAGGGTAAAAGCTGGTATGATTTAACTTTTGAGGCTGTAAATAGCCAGGTAAGGATGTCGCGATTAGACTGTAGGTCTGACAATAATATTACACGTATTTTGTTTTTATTCCAAGCAATTTGTCTATGTGACTTGTTTGAACTAAATAACCAGGCAGATGAAACGTAATAATGATTTGACGACGCCTTTTCAGGACGCGCTACCCAGAGCAATAAAATTCCCTATGGACGCAACAGTTAAACAGTGATTATTCCCTGCAGACGCACTAATTTGGGGTGTTTTGAAAAATTGTAGAAACTCATATTTAGTATCATTACAAAGATAAATTTCAGGACAAGAGGTTCATGTGTCATTTGTATGAATATAAAAAGAAGTGTTGCCATGGTAACCAGAAACAAATTTAGGTCATAACCGGAGAGGAGGTCAGAGTCCTCAATCATCTCAATGGCTGTCAGCAGGCGATAACCGGAGCGGGGGTCAGTGTACAGGTACAACTACAGGACCGACTGAGACAGGAGTCGAGGTCCTCCGCATCCCAGGACATAGAGTTAAAGACTCTAAAACATATGTCTTATTATTATGCCCCGCACTGTCGGTATAGACCACGAAGAAAATGCTCGCTAAAACGTTGTTTATTCCATGCTTCTATGAAGCAGTCTCTTACAATTCTTATCAGGATTATTATTTTCAGTTAAGCTAACACCTACGAGGCATTTAAAAATCTGGCCAAAGTAGGCTACGTAGGCCTGCCTGCAGTGCGTTCAGTGCCAGACTTTTCACAAGTTTTCAGTTCCCTCTTCCCTTCGTTTTGGTGCAGTTTCCACCCACGACTGGTCAAGCTAAAATAAAAGCTTAGATTTAGCTTATGTGCCACAACCACACACAGACATTTACCACCCTCCAACCACCAGTCAGGACTTGTCCAGTACTCTACTGCTCACTACTCAATCACGCAACATGCTCATCACCAGTAATACCAGTGTCCTAAGGCGCGTCCATATGACCTCTCAGCCAGTGTCCCATCAAGAGAAGAGGGCCTATCTTTGAATTCACCTAGATCGAGATCTATATCTAGTATTTCTGGATCTAATCAATTTCTAGATCTAGATCTTTATCATGATAAGAGAGAGAGAGAGAGAGAGAGAGAGAGAGAGAGAGAGTCTGCTGTAATAAGTTCTGTACCTCATCTTTTCAGGGAGAGAGAGTGAGATCGAGGGAGAGAGGAGAGAGACAGAGAGGCAGAGACAAAGAGGGAGAGGGAGAGAAAGAGAGAGAGAGAGAGATCTAATCAATTTCTAGATCTAGATCTTTATCATGATAAGAGAGAGAGAGAGAGAGAGAGAGAGAGAGAGAGAGAGAGTCTGCTGTAATAAGTTCTGTACCTCATCTTTTCTGATTCCATGTTTCCTTAATTTTAAGTGTGGATCAGACTAAATATCGCAAATGACTAAAGAATTAAGAAAACAGAAAAAAATATGTATAACTATAAAGATTAAAATATGAAAAAAATCCAGACAAAAGAAAAACGATTAGATCAAATCTAGATTTAATCATTATTATGAGATATTATTTTGTAAAATACCGGTATTGTCATTATTAATGATTAATTATTGTTTTTTGTCTTTTTATAATAATATTTATGTGTTACAGACAACTCAAAATGGAAAGTTTCATATTCTTGTCAACGATGTCAATGATGAGGTTCCAGAATTCAAGAACCGTCCCTACTCAGTGACTGTGAAGGAGGTGAAACAATTAAAAAAAAATTCATATTACCATTGATGTCCTTAAGTAAATATCTTATAAAACTGATTTTTAATCCTTTTACTATTAAAAAATATTTGTATTTAATTGCCTGTAACAACAATTGCCAATGTCCATAAATTAATTGATCACGATCATGTCACACCGTTCACGCTTCTAAGTTGTTATTGTCTTTACAAGCAGAATTTCATTTGGCCTAAATATCTACTCGCCTGCCCCATTGTTTACTTGATATGACAGGGACGGTTCTAGGTGTGCAGACAGGGGACCCAGGCAGTTCAATTAGCTTGGCTTGCAATGGTTTGAACTCTTAACAAAAGCGAAGCAAAAAAAACAAAACCCAAACATACCGCTCGCTTCCTTACTTTTTGCTCTGTTTCTTGCCATTGCTGGTAACCACATCAAGTTATCGAGATGTGCACTTAACCGTCATCATTTGTTACATCATTGTCTAGATGGAGAGCCGATCGAGACACTGAATGTCCCGACAATACTTGGTAAACTGATAACTACGTAAGCTCTTGCTGACTTCACTTGGTATTGAAGGTTTGCCCCAGCACTGTAAGACAGTAAAATGAATGAAAACAAGATTAACCTGAGATGGTATATGAGGAAAGACATGTAGATTCATACACTACTTTGCCCATTGCTTTAAACCTTTTTCATCAAATTAATCAAATGTACTGTATTATTTCTGAACTTTACATTCTAGGATGCAGAAGTGAACAGCGTCATATACACCAAAATAGATGCTTTTGACCCAGACACCAATGATGCTAAAACATACATATTGTCAGTAAGTGTCATCTTAATTAGAGTGTCTATTTTGAAATAATATGTTTATTAAATTCTCTTTCATCCTCTTTAAAAATAGTATATTAAATGTCAAATGAAGTAGCATAAATTTATGTAATTTTAATGCCAGAATTGTATCGATTTAAATAAAACAAGTTGTACTAGGTGAAGCTAAAGTGCCTCTTTATTTGGAATGTGTATTGTTAGAGCCTTTATCTCCCTATAGAGAGGTCCAAGGTTCAAATGCCTCGAACGGTAAAAAATTTACTTGTCCGATTAAGTCCCCTACTGCTTCGGTCGGTGTCAGTATAATGTGACTGGCTGAGACAAGAGTCCATATCTTGAATCTCCTCGTCCTGTCGTCTGTGGCAGACTTGAGTCTTGGGGCCTGTCCACAATATAGCCTATGTAGTGCTGAGGTTGGAAGTGAAGCAACCAACCAACTCAAATCGCAAAGGTCAGCTAATAGTCCTTGTTCTAAAGAGCATCAACCACACAAGGAAGATAACTGTGGTCCATACAACTTACAAGTCATAACATTCCCTCCAAGAGGAACACAGTGTCACTGTAGGAGCAAAAAAAAGAGTTCTTGCATTGGCAGTATCTCCAAGGAAGACGTTAAATTCTACCAGAAATGGTTGTCAACGAATTGTTTTCTGATGCAGAAGCGAAAGAGTTTGGTCAAACATTAGTGGGCTTAAGGCATGCTGGTGGTGTCTTATCTGGACATAGTATGGTTATAACCAGCTAGTCATTTGTGTGATGAAATCTGGTGACAAAGCTGCTTTTGATCGGTAAATAAAATAGTTCTTATGAGCTTCCTTTAATTTAAAGTGTGAAGTATTTGTCAATCTTTTCTACAAGACGATCAGGTCCAAAAAGAGTTTTATGCAAGTGGTTTCTGATCATACACATACTCTACTAAAGTCAGGTTGGGAGGTATATATATATATACACCAAAAAGGTCATGTGAAGTTCCCCAAACCAAATAGGGCTGATTGTCTAATATTGAATGCTTCTTTGAGTCAACAATAAAGTCTTTCCACTATTTCATTAGCCTGTGGATGAAAGGCTGTGGTGGTGTTGGTTTTGATCTCAAGGAGATTGTTTAAACGAGTCCTAAGTACAAATCTTGCCACCCTGTGAAAGAGAAGGGCTGTAAGACAGGTAGAGGCATCAGCTTTGGAAACAGAAACAGCTTCAGGCCATCTCATGAAGTGGTTGATTTCTGAAAACAAATATTCTGGAAGAGGCCCAATAAGTTCCAGATAGTGACTTAAAAACCTATTGGACAGGGTAACTGTTCAGTGGATGGAGAGCATGATTGTGATTTGATACATTTTGGAAGCCTTACTCTCAGGTCATTCTTTTCACTTCTTTGCAATGTCACGTTTCACCCCATACCAGATAAAGCTTTGTGAAACTGCCTTGTGTATCTGCCATATCTAGATTGCAAGAGTATACCAGATGCGACTGTTTTGTGACAGACTGTGTCTTGTTGAACTGAGACCACAATAAACCATGTATGATGTTCTGAGGGTAAATCTAATAAGATTAAGGGGATTGTAGATCTAATCTCCAACCCAGTATCATTTTATATATTTTGCTACCTTATTCAAAGCAGTCAAGCCTATCTGGAAATCTTATAGAAGCATTCTAAATTGTGTGACTCTTTCCTTCCTGTTCTATAACCAACTTTACTTTTTTTCCTCTAATTCTTTTCCTAGACTGACAAATATAGCCCATTCTCATTGGATACCAATGGGAAATTACATCTGGTTGCCAAGCTAGACTATGAGTCACAAACCTTTTATCAGTACATTGTGACAGTGAAGGTAAAACTTTGTTTTGTATAGATTGGACTTTTTAGACTTTATCATTAATGACATTCATGAAGCTAAGAGGTCAGGAAAAGGAACTGTTACAAAAAAGGTGTACATTGAAAAAAAAAATTTCAGTTGATAATTTTACAATAATTTTTTAAATTAGATTCTAAGACCAGAGTGTGAGTTGATACTTCAGGGGGGGGGCGGGGGTGAGAAGGTCAGGGTTGTCAAGTTTTGCACAAAAGTGAGAATTTTCAGTGAAATGACCATACCTTCTAGCCCCAAAACTTTCCTTCATCTGATGCTAAATCTAGACAACCTTTGCAGAGTAGGCCTAAGTTTATTCAATTTTTTTGCATATGATACAATTAGAATTAAAAAACAACAACAAACCAATTAGAAATTTAAATGAATTAATTTTTTTCTCCAATTTCATATTATTTGCCATCCACTTTTAAATGTAGACTTGATGTCATCATCAATTACAGGAAGGTGATGTCACAAAAAGTTATAGGGAATGTGATTTCCCCATGTGTTTATAACTCTTTTGCTAGACATGAGCTCTACTTCAGAGTTTAGTTAGATCAACAAGCAATATTGTTTGCAGACAAAGGCAAAATGCTGAACGGCACTAGTTATATTAGTCTTTAAATTGGAAAAAAATTTTTACAAAATGACAGCACTTGTCTGCTTGTTGAGCATGGCCAATGTCTTCCAACAAAGGGGAATAACTCTTTGTGAAATCTCATTCCTTATCCCACTTTGTCTGAAGATATGAGTCATATTGAAAAAAGGGGGAACGCCATAGTGTCATTTTGTACAAATATAGTTTGTTTGTTTGTGGGCTTAATGTACTCTTTTAAAGACTAGAATGAGTAGGAATAGAAGTTTATGACTTTCAACTAAGTCACATAACTCTTGGTGGGTTCTTGCAGAGTGAATGGAACACTCGTGTAAGCAATAATATAAATTTCATGATCTTTTGTCAGATCTGAAAGAAAAGTTGCCCAGGGACAAAAGCAGAAAAGAAAACAGTATTATTGCCAGACTAAATACTGACCATACTAGGATAACTCACAGCTTCTTACTAAAAAATGAAAATCTCCAGTACTGTCTTGTCAAATGTTGCACTGTCAAAAACATTTAACCAAATGTCCAGATTTTGAAAGTCTGGACTACCTGAAAGAAATAGGTATTTATTAATAAAATGTATGACCTTGCACAGTAACTATGTACATGTGTATGAAAAAAGAAGTGTTTGAATATATTTTTATCGATGAACATCTGAATTTCTAACCCTGAGATCACCTATTATTGTGGATGAACATATACTTATTTTACATAATCTGTAGGATGAGGCTGACCATACTGCCACAGCAGAAGTTTTCATAAAAGTTGAAGATGTTCAGGACACTCCTCCAGAGTTTTACAGAGACTCATACAGTTTCACTATTTTAGAGAATTCTCCACAGGTAAGAGATGGAATGGTGGATTTGAATAGGGTTTATGTAAATAAAAGCTAATTGAATGTGAATGGTGCTTTTAAAACTGTTGAGGTGGAATGCTATCAATTTTAAAATCTTATAGTAGAGCTGTGCACAACTCACTAGGTGTCAATGTCTGAAAAAAAAACAACAACCCACCTGTCGATGAAATCTATTATGTTTAAGAAAATGGGATTTAAGTTGACACTGAGAAGCTTATGCACCTGTGCAGAACAAAAAATCCAAGTTTGTTAGATCAACGTAGGTTGAAAATAGTTGTCCAGCAGATAAATTCAACATCATCAAAGCCCAAAAGTTTAGCAGTCAATATTCATTAAAGCTATAAAAATACAAAAGAATACATGAAAATTTAATAAACTATGTCTCGCTTAATTTCGGGATGGGCTAGATTCCAATTTGAAAAAAATTGATACAAAAAATTCAATAATTACAACATGGTCAATATACTTTACTATTTCCAAGGGTACTCTATTGAATCCAGCAGTGCAGGCAAGGGACGGGGACAGAGGTGTGCCAAATAATATATCACTATCCATTTTAAATGGTGAGTACTTTTTTCTTTTAACATAACTATACCCCTTCTAAAATCATGAAACCTTAATAAGCATCACACTTTCTATTCTGCTGTACATTCTTTAAAAAATTTAAAAGACAAAATAAACAGTCATGTGGTGAGAAATCCCCACTTATATTATAGTGGGTCCACTTTTATAATTACAGTTTAAAAAAAGTCTTTAGCCTATTAGAATAATATCTTTTGTACTGTGCACTTGCTTAGTTGCTATTCATTTGGTATGCCCACAAGCTCAATCGGCTAAACTCTATTTTACAACATACTTTTTAAACTGTAAGTTAACTCCTCTACATCAATGACTGTTTAGAGAAACTTGTTCATGAAGGGTAGTAATATAAAAAATTGCACCCTTTTGTTCAAAACATAATGTTATGGTAAAACTTTTTATTTAAATCAATATCTTGCTCTTCAAAAAGTAACTGAATAGAGATCCATCAATAGCTTTGCAATCATGTTGACTTAATCATAATTATTATGTATTTGCAAAGGCAAACATTCCACACAATTTTTTCTGTAAATAAACCACATTTTCACCACTGTGTTAATTGAGATTTTCCTACATGGGTATAAAATATTTTGAGAATTTTATCTTTGAAGCTCTCTCCTATTTCAGAGCCTTGTACTTTCCCAGGGAATATCCTTTATGCCAACAGGATCTTTCTTATAAGTTGTTGTCATTATCAAAATTATTTGATATTTCAATATATAATTATTACAGAAACCTGTCCTCACTTGCTGAATATTGATGCCACTTCTGGAGAGTTGAGTGTAAATACACCACCTGATCGAGATGCAGGAGCCATCCTTGACAATGATGGTCTTTGTGTACTTTATATTCAGGTGATTTTTTAAAGACTATTCTTAATCTCTGATGTGTAATTTTATTATAATAATAGGCAATTACCCAACTTGAACTCAGATTGGCATGGAGATTTGTCGTCTGTAATGACTTCTAGATATCTTATTATTCAGGACATCTTAAACCCTCATCAATAAGTGTTTTTTTTAACTTTTCCTTCTTTTAATGTATTAATCTAGGGATACGCTAATATAAGTGATAAATATGCATGTAAAAAAATCCATCTATGTTAAATTGCTATGCCCAAAACTAGATGAATAAAGTTTACATAACTTACCGTACCTTACATAGGCTATTGATAGTGCAGTGATGAATGTTCTTTCTAGAAGGCTTAAAATTTTTTTTTTTCTTTTCTGTTTTCATTTCTCTCTTAAAGGCAATTTTGTAGAAAGCATCTTTTATTCTGAAATGATCCAACAAATTAATATTTTCTTTTGAATATTTTTCACTTTATAGGCCTCAGAGGTTGGTCCAGTTCAGGCGTCCAATGCTCTTAGCACCTCTGTGGCCAGGGTAACTGTCAGTGTCACAGATCAAAATGACAACGCGCCAGAGTTTTCTCAGTCCGTGTACACAGCCAGCATTGATGAGGATGCTCAAGCAGGTATACCAATCACCATGTCAGGAGAACCAGTGGCCATTAAAGACTTGGATCAGGTATACAAGTTTCTGCTCAAGGAAATAAGATGATTTTTATCTAGATTAAGTATACTTTGTAGGACTTGTTTGAAGAGGGTGAGTTTTTATAAAAAATATTATTTAAAACATTTGATTTTAATAGACGATTTGCAAGAACGTAAACAAGAATAGTCATTGCAATTTTTGTAGAAATAAAAATTGTTTTTTTTTTTAAAGCAACTTTTATACAATGGGATTTTTTGATAGTATAAAATCGTTAGACAATCTTTTGATTTAAACTCTCTAATGGTCTTTAGTCAGAATGCGCCCATGGCATTTTGACTGAATGCTCAGCAAGCTCAAAAAATGAGATGCCCAAATTTTCAAATGCTGCCCATGGGGCAGGATCATATTTAAACAATGAAACTTTTACCCAGACCTAAAATGTCATTTACTTATGACTTTTGAAGATTTTTTGGTAAGGAAAGGTGGTATTAAAACAATTTTTTTTTTATTTAACTGTGTTTGCAATACTATTTTTTTTAGGTTTACAAAATTCACTTGCGTTTCTTTCAGGGTAAAAATGCTAAATTTAGCGTGAAAATTACCAGTCCTTTGGGGGTTTTTGAAGTGTCACCAACTACGGCGCAGGGTTCTAGAGATATCCTGATCAAAGTGTTGAATTCAACAGCTATTGATTTTGAGAAAGAACGCTTCATCATAATTGAGGTAGGGAAACCAACATAAAGCAATGATCACATAAGACCTATATTTAAGCAGTGTTCATTAAAGGAACAGTCACTTCAAAGGAAAAAAATTAACTTTTAATGAAACATTGATTTAAAGTCATGTTAATTTAAACTTCAGTGTGTTAGCTTATGGACTGGGCTTGATTCAGTTACAAATATATGAAGAAAGAACAGCAAAGTTACTACTTCATTCTTAAGTGCTGTTCAAAGTTCTTTTAGAAGCACTTTAAAAGGAGTCTAAAATATATCCACAAATGTGTACTTCAATAGCCATGTTCTGTGATCTCTATAACACAGTTATACTTCTGACAATTTTAAAATTTTAATCTTTTAAAACAGCAATATGTCAAGTGTCCTGCATCATAACATTTGTACTTTAATACAATACTAAGAGTTATGGGATATCTTTTAATCTATGCTTTCTGTTTCGTCAACAGCTTGAAGCAAAGGATGAGGGAAGTGGCCAGACTAACTCCACCAAGGTGCACTTAACCGTCAATAACATTAATGACAACAGCCCTGTGTTTGACTTTAAAAGTTATGAAGTTTCTGTACCAGAACGTTCAGCTGAAGGTGCTCATGTCATTAGGATTCATGTATGTAGTTTTTTTGCTCTCTTAAATGCATGTAAATTACTCCCAAGTTTTCATTTGCTTTTAGACTAGACCAACAAACATGCAAAAAAAATTTCATCAAATAAAATTATTCTCCTTTTGAACCTTTCTCTTAAAAGTATATTTTTTAAATCAAACTACCAGATAAAGATGTTTATACTGTTGTCCATTTTTTAATTTCAGTCTGAATTGTATATATATATTTTCTAAATAAAAAAGAAAAATGCTTTTTATGCTCATGTTTTAACCCTTTGAACCCATAATCCCACTACAGCGGGATTTAATTATCTGTCAACTATCCGTAATCCCGCTACAGCGGTATCTGCCTTATTTGACTCTAGGCCGTAGTACCGTATATCGGGATTTGGATTGGAGGGGTATGATCTAACGCGCTATAAACAACTACCAATAAGATTCACATCCTGTATAAAATTATAAATAGCATCAGTTAAAGATGTCCGCGTCCATCAGGCATGTTTTTGATGATATTTGAGTAAGAGCAGTGAGGGGCCAGGAATATAGGTCAATGAGGTCAGGGCAATAGCGTTTAAAGGGTTAAGCAAATCTGTATTTGTGTTTTCTAAAAAAACATTAATGCCTCATCTTACTTGTGATCCATACAAAGGCAGCAGATGATGACGCAGAGGACCACATCCATGATTTCAACAAAGTCACCTACTCTCTTGATGGATCTAGCAAATTGTGAGATTGTTAGTGTGAAAACTAGAAAGGTTTTGATGCTTAGTCATAGAATATGATTTTTTTTTTGGTATGTTTTTAAAACAATTTTTAAATTATGTGTGATAAAATTAATTTTTTTACGTAAACCTTTGTTAATGATGTTTGTTGTTTCAAAAGCCCCCTTGGATTTTTATAAATATAAATTTGGATAAAGAGTTTAAAGAGAAAAATTAAGCTGGAAGTGAAATAAAAAAGTTATTTTTATTGATTAGAGTTCCCTCAAATGAAACTGGTTAAGGATTACAAAGAACAAAGAATAATATGCTGATCTATCAATCTGGGCTGTGCATCAATAGTTAGAAGTCTCAATTTTATTTCTTTGGGCGTCAAGGTTAATGTAAACTTTACTTACATTAAGTGGACTAGCTGGCACAATAGTAGAGTGTGACTTCTTGATACAGAAGCCTCAAATTTAATCCTAGATGGAGCCGTCATGTACCCATGGTGGGTGTTGATATAACTTGAGGGGCTAAGACTGAAATTCTGGTATCTCTTCTCTATCTCTGTGTTGCTGCACATAAAACTGAAAGACATAAGTCTTGGAACCCCTCTGCAACGTATTCACTGACCAACCAAAATTACAATAATTAAAACGTGAGATTTGCTAGGAAATAAACGTACACTGTATTACCTTTATACTTTTTTCTATAAACAATTTCATTCATAATAATCCTTTTCAGTTTCAAGATCAATAACATTACAGGGGAGGTGTTTGTGGCCAACAAAAATCTTGATCGTGAGATGCAGAGCTTGTATTATCTAAATGTTGTGGCTGAAGATGGAGGGGGACGCAGAGTAAGTCCAGAAAAATTAACTAAATCTAATTCCTGTAGTGTCTTGTCTGCTTTATAACTGTTTGTTTAAAAAAATATTTTAAGAATTGATAAAGAAAAACAATAAATTCTGACAGTAGCCAAGTTGAATTAGGCACAAGTCTGAATTTAGATTTTTTGAGTAATTTATAGTGTTTTAAAAACCATTAAATGCATTTTCAGAGGTTAGAGAAAATATATCTCTTTAATTGAACCAGAGGAACTGAAAAAGGGGAATATAGAACAGTTTTTATATTTCTAGGGAGCTCAAGATGAAAACTTATATTAGCGACTTGTGCTTGAAAAGCTCAGAACGGCTCTCATGTAATGATAACTGAAAATAGTTTTGGGTCAGCAGTGCATTTTGGCTTTAAAATATTTGGAATTGCTATGCTTTATTGTATTCATCTCTTGCTCAGGTGAGCAGCCCACTGAGAATCACAGTCAGTGATGTGAATGACAATCATCCAGTGATCAAGAGCTGGCAGTATCAAACTTCCCTAGATGAAGATAGTACAGACTTGAAGAGTTTTGTGCAAGTGGAGGTACATTTTTATTGGCTTTTTCTTATTTACAGTTCCCAGAAGCAGCAAGTCAAAACTTTTTTTTAAAGATTTGGCCTCAAATCTTATACTGTTTCCTCGTTTATTTTTTACATTGAACCTAAAAAAATAACAACAGCATAGGTGATGGTGTGTGATTGTATATAACTTTACCACAAAAATTAATCAACCCTAGCTGATCTCTCAAAATGAGGATTAGCTACAGTTTGGGATAGCAATTTGTAGCTGTATCCGCGGGACCTTTTTCTGAATATGTAGAATAAATAAACAATGTTTAAGAATTAAATCCTTGACATCAAAGGCTTGCAACAGATGATTACAAACAAAGTTTGAAAAATGTTTAAAGAACAGTATGATCGAGAAGCATGAGCATCCATAACAAGCACAAGCGCTAAGAGGAAAAAATTAAACGCTCGCGCAATCCAAAATATGTATGTTGATAGAGAGTTGATTGAGAGTGCAAATACGGTCTTAATGTACTTTGGTATTTTGTTCTTGGATCTAGAGTATAATATTAGATAACTATTTACATCACGACTAATAGCG
This sequence comes from Elysia chlorotica, assembly GCA_003991915.1. Taxonomy (NCBI): domain Eukaryota; kingdom Metazoa; phylum Mollusca; class Gastropoda; family Plakobranchidae; genus Elysia; species Elysia chlorotica. Next base: position 22,851 of record RQTK01000901.1, read on the forward strand.
GCTCCTACGCCTCCATATTGCACACACAAGTAGTCAGGACTGTTTTGCGGAGCATGCCCAGCCTTTGAAATACCATGTTACTTTTTGCTTGTTCTTACTTATGAAGCAAAGCCTTTTTGCTTGCATGCCTTTCTTTAAAAAATCTTGCTGTTTACTAGTTGTACATTATAAATGACTATTTAAATATAATGGGTACTAACTTGTCTAATTTTTCAATTCTTCTTGTGATCTAGGCCTCTGATGCAGATAAGCCAAACACAATTAATTCTACTATTACCTACAGTCTCATTGCCACGAATCCTGATCTTTTATTGGATTATTTCAGGTGAGCTTCAAGTAAACTAAATAAAATCATGAAAAAAAAAGGAATTAAGAAAAACGCTTGACTTACTTTGACTTAATCCTCTTCGCTCCTATAGGAGCATAGGGCTGCAACCACACTCCTCCAGCGTACTCGGTTCTGGGATGTCCTCCTCAGCTCGGCCCATGTCATTCCAGCCGCCCTGGCTTCAGCGTCCGTACTCCTCCGCCAGGTCTGTCTTGGTCGGCCCACTTTGCGCTTTCCCTGGGGGTTCCACTCAAGGCACTGCCTGGTGGTATTTTATGAAGCAAAGCCTTTTTGCTTGCATGCCTTTCTTTAAAAAATCTTGCTGTTTACCAGTTGTACATTATAAATGACTATTTAAATATAATGGGTACTAACTTGTCTAATTTTTCAATTCTTCTTGTGATCTAGGCCTCTGATGCAGATAAGCCAAACACAATTAATTCTACTATTACCTACAGTCTCATTGCCACGAATCCTGATCTTTTATTGGATTATTTCAGGTGAGCTTCAAGTAAACTAAATAAAATCATGAAAAAAAAAGGAATTAAGAAAAACGCACTATTATAATTATGGATGACTAGAAATGTTGTTTAGACCAAATAGCAAAAGTAATTATTGTGTTGGCAGTAATACAAGCAATATTTCAGTATTAGTAAGGACCATAAATCTACTACAACCGTACATTTCTGTCCCCCCTGCCTCTATATACTTGTTAATATATGTACATTATTTGGTTTAAAATAGTTGAGGCAAACCAGTTATAACTATTTTACATATTTCTGAAGTGATTGTATTATTGCCACGATTTTATTATTGCATGCATTTAAAAGAATGATTCATATATTGTACTTACAGATTTAATTTTCAGATTTTGTTCTTTTCAGAATCAATATCAAATTTCTGATTTACATCTTGACTTCAAAATTTATCATATACCTATTCTTTGGTGTCAACAGCTTCTGCATTTATATGAGCCAAATTGTTTTCTTTCTGGTTTTGTTAATATCATATTTTTATTTTTTATAACTTAAGGATTGATCCAGAGAATGGAACACTGTCTGTGCTGAAGCCTCTCTTGTATGAGCAAGTCAACTTCCCTCAGACTCAGAAGGGTACTATCGTTTTGACTGTTTTGGCCTCAGACAAAGGAGTCATACCCTTAAATTCTACTGTTGAGGTTGTCATCACCCTAGAGGTAAATGTCAAGTAAGAACATAGCATATCAATTTGAACCTCAAATTCAATTTATGAAAATTGAAACGATTTTACTCCCTATATCTTCTGAGTTTGAAAAGTGTTTTTATTACTGCAAAATTATAATAATAAGTGCTGTTCTATTAATTAATCTTTTGTTGGTTTCAGTTGCTGAAAATAAAAATTAAAACTTCTGGTGAGAGAGAGAGCTCTCCTTAACGTTAACATCTTTTTTGGTTTCCAAGATAGACCCTATTCAGTGATGGGTCCCAAAGTCTATTAACTTTAATGTTCTGCCATACAGAGACAGAGGGACAATACCAGGACTTTTGTCTCAGTCAGTCACATAAGACTTACAACTTCTAATCCAATATGAAACGTAGGCAGCTTGATAAGGGACAGAACTTGGGATCTCTTAATTGAAGCTGTTTGCTCTGCCAACAGAGCTGCCTTCTCTAAGTAATTTGTACTCCTTCACTCCTTTAAGGGGAGGGACGGGTCCTGGAAGTGATTTTCTTTGTTATCTACTTTAGCTAGTTCTGCAACCATTGAAATCAGCACATTGGAAAATGTAGGAAACAATGTAGTTGGCTCGCTGCAATGTTTTGAACAGACAGTTAAATGCTTTATGAATTTGACACCTCCTATCTCTCTCTAAACCAATTATTTATATCATTGAAATGAATTCAGTGAGATGCTGCTATAACTTTTTCATAGGTGGCTATTATATTAATAGTATGCACATTGATATTGCAGGATAAAAATAACCAAATTCCACAATGTGATGTGAACCTTACAGTTGTCACCATACCAGAAAATAAGTCAAGTAAGTAGACTAGCAATTAGATGACTAAGGTTTCTGTTTTTTTTTAAATCTAAGAAACTACAAAAATTAAAAAGAAAGGAAGACTTCTGTGTTGTTAATAAAGACAACTGATCCCAACACAATGCAAATGGCATAGCAATTTCCATGAACTGAATAAGTTAAAATGAAAGGCCAGAGAAAACAGAGAAATCATTCTGTGTTGCTTCTGTTTCCTTTAACCTTTTCACATTGCATATTTTTAGACTTATTCCTTGTGTTCTTACTATTTTGGGGAATATAAAAAAAATTTGAAAAGCTAAAAGCTTTGATATTTATTATTTTGAAATGGACGGTAGGCAGATCAATGCAAAAAGGTGAGGCAACCAAGGTGAATCAGGCAGAAGTCACTAATAAAAGCTTTGAGCTAGAGCCATCTAAACGTTTAAAAATTCCACCTTTTTCATTTTCAAACTAGGTTGGATATCTCTGATAATAGAAATGAGAGGGTTTTAATTCTTTCAATCTCATAAAGTGCATTTGATTCTTTTTAACACACTAACCACCAGTCAAATTTTCGACTTGTGTGATTCGCCCTGGCTGCCTTACAAAAGTACTAGCACAAGAACGTATCAACTTGCACAAAATATGTTAGGGATAATGGGGAAATGTTAACCCTTTGAACCCGTAATCCCGCTACAGCGGGATGTAATTATTTGTCAACTATCCCTAATCCAGCTACAGCGGTATCTGCCTTATTTGACTCTAGGCCGTAGTATCGCTATATCAGGATTTGGATTGGAGCGGTATGATCTAACGCGCTATAAATAACTACCAATAAGATTCACATCCTGTTTAAAATAATAAATAGCGTCAGTTAAAGACGTCCGCGTCCATCAGGCATGTTTTTGATGATATTTGAGTAAGAGAAGTGAGGGGCCAGGAATATAGGTCAATGAGGTCAGGGCAATAGGGTTCAAAGGGTTAAAACTTCCCTTTCTTCCTCCCTCTATTTTTTATTTTTAAATATATCTCTGGTCAGTAATCTCAATTTTCAGGAAGTTTCCTTCTTGCCTTGGAGCATATTTAATATTTAGAACATATTTTGTTGTTCTAGAGACTTTAGTAAATTCACACGCCTTGGCTAGGCAGAAAGTCGATAGTAATTTGTTTTTTTTAAACTACAGAATATAATGTGACAAAGGTTGCAGCCACAGACAAAGATGGAACGGCTCCAAACAATCGAATTATGTTTACCCTGGATCAAGCTAGTCAGGAGCTCTTCACCATAGATAGCAACACTGGATTAATAAAGACATGGGCTGGTCTCGACTATGAAATGCAACCATCTCATTTGATCGAGGTCATCGTGACAGATTTGGGCTCTCCTACAAATTTAAACAGCTGTCATGTCAAAGTGCATGTGTCGGATGTAAATGATGTGCCACCAAAATTTAACAAAGTAAGCATACATTTTTACAATTTCTCTTTGACTTTGACTTTAATTGGTTTGGTTTGTTGGTATCTTTACGTCTATTTTCAAGAACTTGACTGTATTGCAGATAGAACCCAAGACTAGTGAATATGTCCATCTGATGAACAAAGAAGAGGAAGTTTTCAGTTTCAGCTGATCACATTATACTAACACACACCCAATTTGTAGGGAACAAGCGGCCCTCTGATAGATCAAATTGCATCAGCTTCTGCTTCAAAATTTCAATTTAAAAAATCTGAATATCAATTGGTAAAAATTCATATCTTCATTGAAAATGCTTGTATTTGATGCAACTTTAACTTCTTAGGAGCCAAACTGAATATCAACACCAAAGGATTGTATGTATGCAAAACTAACTTGTTTGGGCTGAATTTTACCATGTTTACGCTAGTTTAGACTATTCTAAATTTTTGTAGCTTGTATTGCTATATTATAATTTATTTCAAAATATTTATTCTTTTTTGTAGTGAAGGCTCCTTTTTTTTAACCTATTTGTTTAGATCCCTATCTTATAAAATTTATACTAAATATTTACACTGTTTTGCCTCACCAGGACCTTATGGAATATGAAATTAAAGAGAACGAGAAATTTTCATCTACTTGCTTTGCCAAAGACGAGGACACAGATGGTGATCTAAAATATGAAATCATGTGGGAAGAATCAACTGCTCAGGATGCTTTTGGTGAAAGCATTAAAATGACACAATCAATCATTGTAAGTTATTGTTCTGCTTTTTGATAAACATTCAACTATTAAAGCTTATTGTGAAAGTTATTCCGAAAAAATTTTATAATTTTTCCTTGTAGTTAACATTTGTATATTACACTGACTGCATTCTTTAGAATTTCAAATGTAAATTTAGCAAGCCAAAGGTAGTTTAGAAGGGGAAAAAATTCAATATAGTATGATTATCTTTATAACCATGTGAAGAATACATTTCTGATCTACTTAGGTGGCAAAAAATGTTTTTGTTTTTGTTTTTGTAAATCAATGTAATGTTGTTCTATATAAATACTTTCTTATATTCCTTCATCTGGCCAGGATATGATCAACTTAGATGAGAACAACTGTACTCTTACTGTTGCGCCTTTGGATAGAGAGACAACTTCAATGCTTCGATTACAAGTCAAGGTAGTAGATAAAAATGGAACAGAAAATACACCTCAGTTTGATACAGGTAACTTGAATTGCTTTAAATATGAATAAGTTTAAGAGTATACGATTTCACCCATTTATCTTCTTTAAACAAAAATATGGTTTCACCACTGACAATATAAAATATTTAACAATTGAAGAGGAGAATTAGGGATGGGGGGAAGTGGAGAACTTAATTGATATTGATAAATGATCTGATAAATCATTACCTTTTTGTAATTTCACAGATTAAGCAGGAAACTTGCCTCTGTAATTTTTTCTTTGGATATTTGAAGTACCCATAACCCCCACTTAGTTCTCTTTAAAAAAACAAAAAAAATCTGGGACACCACCCTAAGGTTTTTCATTATTGAATCCAATTATTAATTACAGTGTTTATTATATACATCTTCAGCTATGCTTATTAATCCGTAAATATTTTTGCCAGGCAGACCACAAAAGTGTGAAGATTTTTACCTTTATCATACCACTAAAATGATAACAAAAGTCTTGTGAATCCATTGCATTCTAAATAAAAGAATTGGCGGAAAAAAAAAAGATAACCTTTTACATTTAGAAACCAAGCAAGCATTGTCTTATGGTATTAATTTGAGTAATTGAATGTGACAAAACTATCCTCTTCTTCAAAAATGTTCAATTTTAGCAACAATCTCAATCCGAGTGAAGGATGTTAATGACAATGGACCAAAGTTCAGTGGCGGATCTATATACAGATCCACCATCCAAGAGAATTTGCCTGACGGTAGTTTGATTGGTTTGGATAATGGACTTAATTTGGAAGTGAAAGATCAGGATGCTGATGTAAGAGCGCCTGGTTGTCTTTCTTTCTTGTGTTCTTTGTTTAATTGACAAGGGTGTTTTTGTAAAATCAAGTAAACCACATGCATAATAAATTTTTTTTCTTTAAGACATTTTTTGTATGTAATTTAATTCTATAATTATTTTTATGATTTTTATGATTTTCATAAATTATTGAATATTTTCAAAAATTTAAAATTTTTTGAACTTTGTCTTAACTGTTTTACAATGGTAATATAACTCTAAATGTATTATGCTTTGTTCACCTGTTTTGCAATGTTGTATTCTTTGTTTTATATATAGGATATTAACAGCAAGTTTGAAATAAAACTGCTCACCTACAACACAACCTTTCGTATTGACCCAAGTGGCGGAATCTCATCTCAGTCTTTCAATATCTTTGTCATCAATTCAACTGATATTGACTATGAGAGTCAAACAAAAATGATAATTTCTGTGAGTTTTTTAAATTTGTTTCTATATTTACTTTCATTAGATAAAAACCAACAAACCTTTAACGCCCATTCAAGTATACAAATATAGGAACACAAATTTTTTTTTTTTTTTTACCAAAATCTTTCTAATACATGGTGAGTATGTAAACTCTATAGGCACATGTTGCTGTAAATTGTATTAATTATAGTGAAAAAGTAAATAAACAATATCTGAGTTGCTATTGAATATTTACAATGTTCTCTAAAGAAGAAAAAAGGATTTTAAAAGATTCTTATGTATTTGGATGATTCTTATGAGCGCCTTTTATTATTTGCATCATGTGATGTATTTTGAGCTGGTTTATAAGTTTGCTCAGATATCATCATTTTTTTTCTTTTTCTTTTTCTTTTTCAAAAGGTAATGATATCTTGTATATGATAAAAAGCAGTGATCAATAGAAATTTCATACGGTTTATGTACATACTTCAGAATGAACTTAATATGGGATTAAAATCAGTTTTATAAGCAATGATATGTACCATCATACTGGTAATAAATTTGCCTAATATAACTTGTTTTTAAATCTAATTTTAGCTAGAAGTCAAGGAGGTTGGAACAGACGAATCGTTCCAGGACTTTGCATCAGTGAAAGTCAGCATTCAGAATGAAAATGACAATTATCCATCTTTCGATAAACCATCCTATAAAACTGAAATTCCGGAAGGCAGTCCCCTGGGTTTCTCTGTGTTGAAAATTAAGGTACACCTACAGTTAATTGTAATAGAATATGACTCAACATACTCTAAGCATGAAATTCAATATTTACTTTCAAAAATTTTTATTTTCACAGATGTAGGCCTAAAAGAATAGAAATGAAGTTTATTGCTGCCTATAAATCTTGTCTAACAATTATTTTGTAATATCTGAAAATTTATTTTGAAGAATAAAAATTTCCATTTTCAAACGTTTGTTTGTGCTGATCCTCATATTTCTGTCTGAGGTGATTTAGAAGACGTGAACGGCTCAGATTATCTTTATTTGCCAAAAACATTTTGTCGCACATGTCTTCTTTAAAGAAAAAAAAAATTCAATCAGTAACATCGAAAAAGTTTCCTTATTATAATTTAAACTCTAAAGTATCAATTCATTTTTTTTGTCATCAAGATCATGTATCACAACTCTGTTTGAATATTTGTTTGGCATAATGTATATACGAGCAGTTGATCAATATAATAATCTATGTGATTAGATAGCACTGGGTGTAACTTGATGTTGATAAAGCTACAAAGATAATAGCGAAGATTATGATCAAATACTTTGCATTGAATTATGAGAGAAAAGAAATCTTGATCATACAAATATTCTTTAGATTAATTTAGTGGTTATTGTATTTTTTTACATTTTAACTTCTTGAGTGCTGTGGGGTTGAATTCGGCCCCTATTATGGAGGCTATAATTCAAATGCAAAATTATTCGTCCATTTCTATGAATGGTTGCCCACTTTCATTCATTGGTTCAAATCATCTTTGACTCTGCCACTTATAGAAAAAAATTCATTTGAGTTTAATTAAAAATATGTCATATTAATAGACCACTATGCTTTATGGGTAGGCCCCTACATCATTTCTAAAAATTCACCTGAGCACTCAAGTTGTTAATTGAGGCTTTTGAACAAATGCCAAATTTCTAATCAAGTTGTCACTAGTTTGTTAATTTTCAATTACTTGAAATTATACCATGCTTGTTTTATTTTTTTTTTTAAATAAAAGGGTTGAAAAGTTTTAGTTATGCATCCTTCTTAGGAAGTTACAAGAAATAGTCTTCGAGGAATTAAAAAAAAATTATATTTATCATTTCAGGCTACAGACAAAGACGACCCTATAAATGCATCCAGTGTGACCTTTTCCTTTGACAGGGATAACTCATTGTGAGATCAGTTGTGCTAGTCTTGATGAAGAATCATAATGTATTTGCAAGGCAACTCAAATTGATTAGATTAGATGAAAATAGAAATGTGCTGTTTACTTAAACAAATTGAAATCATGAAATGTCTAACAACAACTTGATAAATAAACTCACCAGTTATGTTATCTCCATAATTATTGAGATTGAAGTGTATGTACAACGTATACATCAAGCATTGGTTTCAAAAACTTTAGCCTGTTTTTTTAAGGTTATTAAGACATAATTTAAATCATTTATTACCGTTCAAGAAGAAAAGTTTAAATAATGAATTCTTTCCTATGATGATTTGATAGTGGATACTATAACGCACAACATCTATAATTTGATATTTATGTGCTGCAAAAAATGATTAAATGATTGGGACCCTTCTTATTGTCCTCCCCCTTGTTCTCCTCTACCTCATTCTCTTCCTCTTTTTGTTTTGTTTTGTTTTTTGTTTGTTTATCGCTTTTTAGTGTTATTATCAATAATAGGGAAAAAATAGTCATATCACTTTTTCTTTTCCTTTTCAAAATTAAAGTTTCTACATAAACAAGACCACTGGGGTTGTCACTGTTGCCAATGAAAATCTTGACAGAGAAAAGCAAGCCTTGTTCTACATGACTGTTATTGCCCAAGATGGAGGAGGACGCAAGGTTAGATATATGTGTTATGATTGTTTATTTCATGGACATTTTTTATTTTTGTATTGACAAAACTTGTTTATGAAGTTTAATTCAAATATGTCAAGGACCAAATGTAATGATTTTTTTTTTTAATGCTATCTCTAATAAGAAGTCATAAATCATTCCTAAAACTGCTGGCTGATCCATGAGTTTGAAGAGATGCCAACAAAAGTTCGACATGTATTAATTTTTTGCATTAGATTCTTCATTAATACTCATTGATGATAATCTAGAATTGTTCTCTCTCTCTTCCCCCCCCCCTCTTTTCTCTCTGTCTGTCTCTCTCTCTCTCTCTGTCTGTCTGTCTGTCTCTCTCTCTCTCTGTATCTGTCTCTCTCTCTCTCTCTGTCTGTCTGTCTGTCTCTCTCTCTCTCTGTATCTGTCTCTCTCTCTCTCTCTGTCTGTCTGTCTGTCTCTCTCTCTCTCTGTATCTGTCTCTCTCTCTCTCTCTGTCTGTCTGTCTGTCTCTCTCTCTCTCTCTCTCTCTCTCTCTCTCTCTCTCTCTCTCTCTCTCTCTCTCTCTCACCCACAAACACATTGTTTCCAGGAAAGCTGTGCCTTGACGATTCAATTGACAGACAAAAACGACAACTATCCACAATTCAGTAGCACACAATACGAGACCTCAGTGGCAGAGGAAAGCATAAAACTGAAGAGCCAAGTCCAAGTAGAGGTAAAAAGATTTTTCTATCATTATTCGGACTAACAAGGTAACCTTCACAACACCTATCTCTTAATTAACCTTTTTAATATTGAAATTGAATTTATATTACCACTTTCTACTATTCTTATTGCAGATATGTTCAGATTGATAAACATATGACAAATCAGATAAATAAAAAAAACAATGTGTAGTGATCTCGGAACAGCTTTACAATTTATTTTTTCATGACTGCTGGATATATATACTTGTAATCTGTTTCAATGTCAATGTAGAGTTTGGTTATAGTGACTGTTAAAAAGCATCAGAAACTATTGAATAAACATCCTTTCAAACAATTTGTGAACCAACTTAGTCCGCCAGAATTTAATAAAAACAAATTAATTTACTTTGCAGTATTTGAAGGCCAGTAACTTTCTCTAAAATACAAGTTTTTCCCTCAGAACTTACAAAAAACATTGCACTTTAGTCTAATTTAAGCTAAATGTTTTAAGGAATAAAATTAAATTTGTTTTTCATTTTAAAGTGATTCAAAATTAAATATGTTTGTTTATTGTAAAAGACAGTTTTCAACAATGGCACATTCACACTGTTGTGAACGTTTTCTTATATTTGAATCTTTATCATTCATGTGAAGGCCACCGACAAAGATGAGGCAAAAAATGCAGAAATTATGTACAGTTTGTCATCTTCATCACCTAACAATTTACTGGATTACTTTAGGTAGGTAAAAAGATGATTCTTTTTGGTTGTATGGTTGCATTATTTGTTGTCATTACTTTCTCTGCATTTTTGCTGTTGGAGAGTTTAGTAGGCAAGGTAGGATTACAAAAAAAGAATTGTCTGGACTCCCTGTTTTCATGGAATCAACACTCTTTGAGAACTGAGGAATAAATGAAATACCAACAATTCTCTAACATCTTGTAGAAGTGCCATAATTGTACTGTCCTACTTACAGGTGCACAGACAAATCTTATAAAATCTTTGTCTGGAGAGTGAGAGAAAAGCAGAATTATAATAATAGCAGTTATTGTTGTTGTATTTCAGGCAGCCTGAAAAGATTGTTTTTTCACAATTGCTCAAATTGTCAGAGGAAATATCATCCAGTTTCTTGAATTCAGATGGACATGCTTTGTCCTAGTCTTTCAACTCAACCACAATAATAAAACCTAATCTATTGCACTTTGATACAATTTTGTAATACTCAGAATATAAGTACATAGTGCCTTAACACCAACCCATATATAAACTTTTATGTAAAAATGTCTTTAATTATTCAGGTTGTTATTGTAGATGCTTGGATATGATATGTTCTTTTTATTTATATTTTTCACTTTTTTCCGCATTTGGAATATTACATGCGAGCAAGAGATTGACCCTATTTGTTGCAATACTTTAAAAATTATCTGGTATTGATAAATGGGCAACAATCTTATTTATTTATGATTATCCTATTCCTTAATTTTCAATGATGTTTTGGGGGGCTAACTTTAATTGCATATACGTTCGTAAAGTTTTGGCTGTCAAAGTTTTGATAGAATAATTCATGTAAAATAAAATATACTTCCCATTGATGCTCCTCATATTAGCTAATTTCATTGACATTCAAATCATACTTCACTAATTTGTTAAGTGTGAAGTTTTGTTTCATTTAGTAGCTATGTTGATTGGTTAGAAGGGACAGCCACAAACCTAGGTCTAGCTTGAGACCAACAGATAAGACAAGTAGACAAAGACACATTTTAGACTGATGACATGGACGGGGATCGAACCCTCACCTTCTACCCGGCACCCATTCGCCTTGCCAAGGCAAAGACCAGTGTGCTTAACAACATAAGAAAATTTTTTTCCTTTTTATTTTCAGCATTGATGAACGCAACGGAACTCTGACAATGCTGAAGCCCATTTTGTATGGGGACATTGTTTTCCCTCCGACTCAACAAGGAATCATTACTCTTACAGTGAATGCCACTGATCAGGGGGATGTTCCACTCAGCAGCAGTATTTCAGTTTTTGTGAGATTAGAGGTATGGTTAAAAGTCTTGGCCGATCGATGCTGTCCTTACATTGGTAACTCATTTAAGCATTTTAGTGAAGGAAAATAGTAGTCATGGAGAGTTGTTTAAAAAAAAAAAATTAATTGATAAATAGAACATCCTTGCTACAAGAGGAAAATCTCTCCCCTGTTTCCAAAATAAAATAATTAATCTATCAGAAAAGTCGTCATTAATTTTCAGATCAGGATTTTTAACAGATAAATACTGAAAAGGATTTGTATTAACCATTACTGAAAAGGGTAAATATTTTACAGTGAAAGCCGGTGGAAAATGATACAGTTCAGTCATTCTGAAGTAATTCCTGTTTTTACTGCATGAATTACCTGGGAATGCCTACATTGTTAAGATATTTCCTAAGAATGGCCTGTTTCTGAGTTCGACTGATACACAATATGTACATTAAACCGATTTCATATCAAAACCTGGGCACGTATGCAACTATCGTGAGAAGCTCTCAGCACGCTAAGTTTGATGAAACCGGTACCTTCACATACTAAGCTTGTCTTAATCGCTATATTAGAAAAATCCTGTTGTACAGCCGTTAAGACAATAATGTAGCCAATCATTGCATTGCTTTTTCTTATAGCTCAGCGTGCCATAAAAGCTATGAACGCGCCAATTCGATCGCCATCTTAAAAGCCTCTCGACTCAATTTTAAAAAAAGGCCTAATAAAACAATAAGTTTACATACAAGTTTTTTTTTAGTCATTTCTGGTCTCTATTAAACTTATTGGATGCATTAAACATTACAGAATGGTGTTCTTTTGATGATTCTAATCAAGTAAATTTGTGTCTTCTACTGCCTTTTCTTCTCAGGACATAAATAACCGCAGTCCAAGATGCGATTCTGTGTTCAATATCACAGTTAAGGAAAACTTAGAAAGTAAGTTAACATATTGTTTATTAATTTTATAAAGCAGCCTTTTCCCTAAATCTCAATACCATGTCATATGACAAATACTTAAAATAGGATATACATGAGCATATTCTTGCTTTACTATCATGCTGAGATGCTTAAAATATCTAATGAGCTTTTCAAAGATTGCTTTATTTACATAATGAAAATGATTCCTTTTTCTTAGATTTTCAGATCACCACTGTAAATGGCACAGATGAAGATAAAACTGATCCAAACAACCGATTTTTGTTCTCCATTGACCAGTCAAGTGAAAATCTTTTTACCATAGACAGCAAATCAGGCAAAATATCTACTCGAGCTGGTCTGGACTTTGAGCAAACAAAGATTCATACAATTGAAGTAAAAGTCACAGACTTGGGTTTCCCACCAAACTGGGGGACCTGTGAGGTGGTAGTGAAGGTGTTGGATGTGAATGACGTCCCACCAGCTTTTGACAATGTAATTATTGGACCTCGGTTTTGCGTAGAATTATTAGTATTATAGTGTTAGTAAGCGAACTGTGCACACTTTTGTGAGGCATAATATCAAGTGAAAATGTTATGTCATAACATTATAAATCGTAAAGGTATAAGAATATTGAATAATTAAGTAAAGTTTGAAAATTGGTGAAAAAATGCATGCTATTTTTTGTTTGCTAAGTCAAATCTTAATTTGCATTACAAATGCAGCATGGATAGCTGTTGAGATCTGAAATATTTTTATATTTTTTTACAGATTGTTTTTTCTCTTTGCATTAAATTACGTTTTTTTCTGTTTTTCTTTCTTACCTTTATCATTGTTGTGCACAGATAAAAATGACAGCTGACTTGGAAGAGGGAAAAAGCCTGTCTTATCCATGTCCTGCCACAGATGAAGACTCAGTTCATGAACTTGCCTTTGCCATTGACTGGAATCTGTCAAAGATGCAATTTGCTTCAACACAAGCTGCTTCTGAAATGCCACCAATTCAGGTTTTGTGTTTTATTATTGATCTGTATATAAAAAAAGAAATATTTTTACCCTCTTAGCATTGTGTGTTCTCTCTTGTTCATAATATAACAATTATTTTAACTGCTCCATGACATTGAGACATTTGTTGTTGTTTTTTTTCAACCTCCACAAAAAAAAAAGAAAGAAAACGATTTCTGTACACATTTAAATAAAGCTTAGTTTCAATTTTTTAAAAATAATTTGAAATTCATTAAATTCACTCAGCATAATCATGGATGTCATATGAAAATATTCTTTAGCTTTTTTTCTGCACTGCTCTCAACCAAATAAAAAAAAAAACAAACAGCTGCTCAGTCAGATTGTAAGAAGCCTTTTGCCTGAAACAAACTTTTGTATTTGTCAACTTCACTTTTTTCTTCTTTTTTTTTTTCCCCAGAATTTTGTGTCTATAGATGCCAAGAACTGCTCAGTGCATGTAAAACCAATAGACAGAGAAACTGTGTCACAACTTGATTTGGTACTTCAAGTGAAAGACACTAAAGCAAAGGAAAATACACCCCAGACAAATACTGGTAATTTGCATATTTCTTGGTATGATTTTTGCTTTTATTTTTGCAATGATGGAAGTAAAATGAGCTCTTTGAAAGCAGCAGGAAAAAACACTGGAAGGACTAACAAAATGGCTTAAGATAAAGAAAATGATGGACACAATGAAAGCATTGAAAGATTGGGAAGTGTGGAGGGACTTGATGACCAAAGCTACAAAGTATGTTACTTGATGGATGGATGGATTATACATTTGAGATAATATCTTTACACCTAGTAATACATTACATGTACTTTAAAAACATTGATATATTTTTGTGTCCTGCACAAGTCTTTTAACCGATAATTTATGGGAGCGCCCGCCATCGCCCTCTGGTCTTTTTTACCGGGGCGTCTGCTATCACCGATTGTGTAGGGATGGGTAGCTATAAATAATTCTCCTTCTGCTCCGTTGCTTGATGTTGCCACTGCATCCTGCTTCAAAACATTCTATGCTGTGAATGCCCTTGATCTTTCCCTGTAAGACATTCATTGGAGTGCCTTTACTGCTGCAGGCATGCCCAGAAAATGAGTTTTTTTTTTTGTGACGTTTAAAAGAATCTTGGTACATGCAGTTCTTTGAGAATACTGTTTCCTGCTCTTTTTTCCTTTCAACTTTTCCCCTGAATATTCACCCGGGCAAAAAATCTTTTGATAATTTTGCAAAAGCTTCAGCATAGGTACATTGCAGTTTCCTGAAGATGACGTTAATTTCTTAAAGGCTTCATTGCAAAATAGTGACTCTAAACTACATTTTTAATGCTATTTTGCAGCCAACCTTGCAATCTCAATCATAGATGTGAATGACAACAAACCTGTTTTCTCGAAGGGACCCAATTATACCGCCAGCATTCGCGAAAACATGCCAGCTGGAACTTTGATCAAATTTGATAAACTAGACGGCATTCTTGTGAAAGATAAAGACGTTGATGTAAGAGTTTGTAAACTTTATATTAAGATTATTCAAAGAAAAGTTTTAAAAAATCAGGAGTTTTCTTTTGATATTATTGGTAAGTATAATTTTTGTGTATTATCCAGATATACATTCAAGCTGATATCATATTGTTTTTATCTTCCATCTGTATAATATAGAGATTATTTATGGTGAAAAGATATGACAAAATAATCGAACTTGAAAAATGTTAAATGATTTTAAGAAATTGGTATATTGTTTTAGGCAATTATTGAAAGATAAATCAAAGCAAATATCAAGTCCAAATTGGCTGTTAGGGGAGGGGGGAAGGAGACCACAGATTGAATCCAATTAAGGTTAAGATAAAGTTATTCTTCCTAGGAGGATGAAATATAGTTTGAACCCTCTACTGCTGGATATATATACCTGAATAGGTAAAGTGGATTGAAACTATTTAGAGATATCTGCTTTATTCTTTGCAACATTTTAGGAGGCACACAGCAAGTTTGAAGTGAAGCTTCTCACTCATAACACAATTTTCAAGGTAGAGCCTTCTCAGGGAACCTTCTCACAAGTTTTCAGCATTGCTGTCCTTGATTCAAGCAAACTGGATTTTGAGAAGAATGAGAAATTTGATCTTCAAGTAAGGACACATAAAATAAAAAAAAATAAAAAAAATTAACTTATGTTTCTATTGGAAAAAAAAAGCAAACACATAACAAACAACTTTCTCCATAAGAAAGTAATAGCTAGTTTTTCAAATTGCAAATATTTTAAACGATGTAACAACAATATGGTACCAAATCTGTTTTACTGTGTGACTTCATGCTTTAAGTTACCAATATTTAGGCAAGGGATAAAATGATATGATAAAGTGCTATTGAACTAAATTAAAGTGAATAACACAAATGATGTAAACTGGAAATGACACCGGACTCTCTATCTACAGCTCCAGGTTCTTGAAATCAACACAACTGAGTCCTTTACTAATTATGCTACTGTAGAATTGCTCATTCAAAATGAAAACGACAACTTTCCTAGCTTTGAAAAGCCATCCTATGAAGCCTTTATCTTGGAAGGAAGTCCTCAAAATACAACTGTTGAAAAAATTGAGGTATGTGTGTGTTTTTTTAGACACTATCCAATTGCTTTTTTTTTTAAATGCATTCAATCTTGAGTTATAGAATCAATAAATCTCTAAGGATTCCTAAAGCTCTTTGAAAAGTTTCCTTGACACTCGCTAACTAACCAAGTTCACTAACTGATCCTCTTAGCTTTCATTAGATATAACCACGGCTAATACTGATAAGCATGTCACCAAGCTGATTTCTCAATGCATAAATCTTGGATACAAAATATGAAAAAGACTAATTGATGAAAAGGAAACATACAAGCATTTTCCTCAGACTTTCTCTAGTATGAACCTGCAAGGAATATATCTTATAAATTCCTGATCCTAAAAGCAAGCCTCTCTTGAGAATACTTAAGAAAACCTGTTTTAAGCTACCCTTATATGTAACCGCAGATCCAGGAACACATTAAAGGAATTGCTTCCATCAACACATCTGTTTTATTTTTTAGTTGCAGAACAGTGATTTTACAAGAGAAATATTAAGATGGAGAACCTACCCATTGAATAATTAATTATTACCATGGTGGGTCGTCAGAAACTCCAGGTTTTGGGCTTTTCTTCCTGTTTTGATTGGCTTGCTTTGCAGCCCATCCCTTTCTTTTACTTGCTCCCAATCTGGCTTTCTAAATATTGTGTCTTTTCAAGAGCCCAAAGTATTTTAGTTTAATTTTAGAATACCTAATTGTCTACTTTAACCTTTTGAGTTTCACTTGGGTAAAGTAGGTTTTGAAGGGCTAGATCCTGACTGGAGAAAAGAATAATGCAAGTATAGGATCATGAAATGACTTCTGGAAGAAGTTATTACAATCATGATATAGCTATGATTTTACATTATATCGTCTAAGGAAATCCCTTTTTTCTATGGTTACGATTCTGATAACTTACCCAGTTTTTAACATGATGTTTGCAAGATGTAACATTTTGTTTACATTTTTGCTTCCTGCAGGGCAGATTAAAAAAATGCTTTTGTCTAAGTAGCTACTCCTATTACTCTTTTGGCATTACTTAGGGAGTATAGATTGACCAACAACTTTCCCCATCTTTTCATATTTGATGAATATTGATGCATTACTTTTCCTGTTTAACTAAATCTTTATATCTGTTTATTAGAATGTTTTTATGTAAAGAGATAACATAATCTATTTTGTATCTTACATAGGCTCAGGATGGTGATAAAGGAATTTATGGACAGCTGAAGTATTCTTTCAAAGAAGAGAGTAAAATGTGTGTAATGTGTATGTGTCTGTGTGTTCACTACTTTGATAAATTTATCTTAGATATTTTACATAAATCACCACCCCCTACCTCTTAATCCCCCTTCATGTTTTGCAGAAATTATTCATCCTCGACATAATTTAATTTAACTGTAACAAAGAACATATCTTAAATATTCTCAAACATAAAACCCTCTTTTTCTTTAAAGATTATACTTTCATCAGATGATAAGATTATTTTTATTTTTTTAAAATCTTTGTATGTATGCCAAAATTATTTTATCACTAAAAAACTCCAACAAAACAACATTATGATTTACATAAATATATATGAAACTTCGCAGACTTTTGCATTCATTCATTGATTTTGTATTGATAATTTAACATTTCTAGAATAACTTTCGTAAGCAAAATATTGGATGTAAATTTACAATAACTTGCTCTTTTAATGCTTTAGTTTGGGATATTTGACTCCCTTAAGAAGACTGAAAATGTTAATTCATCAAAAATGTAAGGAAGAAAAATATTGGCCTTCACTTGTATTGCATAATTTGGGTGAAGCCGTCAACAATGATGCAGCCTGATATTTAGGTTATAACTCAATTAAATTTCTTTTTCCAAGGTTCACCATTGATGAAAACACTGGCCTTGTAAGTTTTACTTCTGGTGTGCTAGACTTTGAATCAGGCCAAACAACTTTCAGTCTTGCTGTTCTTGCCACTGACGGTGGAAACTTCACAACCAGCTGCCAGCTTGTGATTGTTGTAGAAGATATCAATGATAACCCACCAGTGTTCTCTACGTCCAGCAATAAACACATACTCATTGACGAAAATGAGGAGTATTTCTATCCAGGCCTTATGTTCACAGTAAGTGGTTTTTTAAAAAGATTTTTGTTCACACCAAAAATTATTCTACACGCCCATCAGTAAAGGCATACACATTGATGAAAATATGCAATATTTCTTTCTATCCAGCCCATCAATTTTGTTCTTTTTGCTTACAACGGAAATTCTACTTACTTTACATTTTCAGAGTAGAGTATGTTTCTCCATATGGGTAGATTAGAATGCAACTGACAATTTATCTTTTTAGCAGACCAGATTGACTTATGTTTGGTTAAATTTGTCATCTTTTGATCACTTTTTGTGTGCTTTGTGTATGCTGTATCTGTTATTACGTGGATATTTAATATGACAAGCAAATTTGAGTAAAAGAAAAAAATGAATCAAGTTACAAATCCTATTCTTTTATTTACAACTTTGTCTTTCATATGGGTACTAAAACAAAAAAACACAAAAAAAAACAACTCCAAAAGTTATTATTTATTTACAAATTTTTAATTATTCTAAAATCATATGTTCAAATGCAAATTTTCACAGCTAGCTCGTATTTTTTTTTTAATGTGTAAATAAAATGGAACAAGACTTGAGAGAGTGCAATTTTTTTTTTTTATTATTTATTTTTTTATATTTCTTCCATTCCATATTTTACACACAATTCTGACTGTGGGAGGGGTTTTGTATTTTACACAACAAATTTCTATAGTGAAATAATGTATACCCCCACCCGTCGTTCCCGACTGAAAAAATCCCAACCTACAATGATTTCTATAACTTCTTAAGACAAACATATAACCTTATTAAGGTGCGCAATGATTATGGTGTTGGGTCACCTTAGTGAAAGTGCTGGGTCAATCAATCTCCCCCTGTGTCAACTCAAAGCAAACGTAAAGTGCAGCGAGGGAAAAAATGTCAACCTACCTCAAATGCCATGATTTTCCTACTGAAATGAAGACCCTAACTCTTGGTTCCTCAACACTCTGTCAAAGAGCATAGCACCAAAAATAAAATAAAATTTTTTCATCATATTTTTGTTAATCTGCAGACTGAAATATAAGATAATATTAAATAATTGTTATTCTTCAAACGTTAATATCCAAAGGTCTAAATGTATTACATATTTAATTCTAGTCATGTTTTTGTGCCCTTCATTTTTCTATGATTTGTGCTGGTCATGTTGAACCTTTGAAATACAGCAATAAAGTCCTTCCAATATTCTTACAATCATACAATTCTTTGTAATTTCTAGGCCAAAGATAAGGACTCACCTGGAAGCAACAACAGTAAAATTGTCTACAGTTTAGAGGCAGCGAACAGTATCCTGTTGGATCACCTGAGGATTCATGAAGAAACTGGAGAGGTCACCATAAGCAAACCATTTGACTATGAGGCTTTAGTACAAGACAGTAGTGAACATTTTCAATTTTCTGTGCTGGCAACTGATATGGGCACGCCGGCTCAGTCAGCAATAATCAATGTGTCTTTGATTGTGGCGGATGTGAATGATGAAAGTCCAGAATTTACCAAGGCATCTTACTCCTTATCAATTCCAGAAGATACAAAGAATGGTGGGTGTAATAATTATATTAATTTTTCTTACCTTTGTTTAATTATCTGTATGTGATTCTCTATGACGTTGAATGTTTAAGTAGTCATAGATTTCATAGTATTGGAATTAAGCTTATTTTTCTATAAAGACATAATTAGTTTTTAAGTATATTGATTCATGTAAGTGACAATCCTTTGCATGCATACAGCTTTAAAGAGTTAGACTGAAATAAAATAATTATTGCACTTTTAACTCAAAGTTGTTCCAATTCTAATAAATTCATATGTGATGACAGAGATGAAAAGTTAAACCCTTATTTAAAGATAAAAAAAAAAGACAATATGAAACTGGGTATCATCAAAAATATTTGTTCTTTGCTTCTGCCATTAGATTTCTGTAGTAACAGTTGCAATTTTTTTAAACCATGTATTTGGAAAATCATAATTTTAAAACATGAAATATTGAGTTGTGGACAGCAGATACTTGATCTTCTATTTCATTTTCACTAACTTGGGCCATAAGTACAATGTTAG
Organism: Elysia chlorotica; assembly: GCA_003991915.1. Taxonomy (NCBI): domain Eukaryota; kingdom Metazoa; phylum Mollusca; class Gastropoda; family Plakobranchidae; genus Elysia; species Elysia chlorotica. Next base: position 43,024 of record RQTK01000901.1, read on the forward strand.
CATACAACTTGCAGTCAGTCTTCTTTATCCCATATTCTTACAACAAGTCGTAAGCTTCCAAGGTGTTGTACTTACAGCCCCTTGCTTTTCATGGTTGGATCACAAGTTATGATTCCAATATGTCTGTAATACTACTCTACCTGATACAATTCTTATATTTAACGTTGTGATTAAAAAAAAAAAGAATTTTTAGCTACAAAAGGAAGGCGCATATAGAATAGAACCTTTTTTAAAACACTTTTTTAACCCTTATATATTAAAAAAATAGGAACACGTGAGCTAAGACACAAATCACCTCCTGAACAAAGAAATATAGTAATAAACAGAGTAAGGATAGTGCTTATTTGGTTTTCAAAAAATGACTGCATAAGATCGCATATAATAATTATTATTTATTCAAAAAGATGATAATAATGAGCTGATGGAGACTATGTAAGGGAACTTTAAACCCAAGACCATTACAACTTCTATAAAAAAAAATTACACTCTGGTGGACAACCATACCAACTTCAGACTAGTCACATCAGCTAAAGTTTAAGTATGACATATTTGATTTAAGTTTTTTTTTTTTTAATCAGTATTTATTTCACTGCCAAGTATTTTGCACATTTTCTTAAACAGACTTTTCTTGGATTTACATTATTCTTTTTTTGTCTCTGTTTTTTTTTTTTTTACGTAATCTTATTGAAATGAAGTCATGAATTCTTCAGGTTCATCTCTACTTCAAATTGTTGCTAATGACAAGGATGCATCGGAAAAATATAAAAAGATCACTTTTAGCCTGGATTCTGCCAGCTTGACTACATTTCACATTGACCCTGAAACTGGTCTTATGATAACTATGAAGAAGCTGGATAGAGAAACAAAGGACAGCTACGGTATCATATTATCTGCTGAAGACAGTGGCACTCCTTCCAAGATTAACAGAACAACTGTTACAATTACTATTACTGATGTGAATGACACACCACCCCAATTTTCATGGGTATGTACAGGTTTAAAAATTAGTTTCAACTTGTGTTTACAATATGCCATGTGCTTTATGTCTTTTCTGAGAATATATAAGTAAAAGTTTGATAACATTTTTCCTGTCCTTGATTGAATATGCTGCTTTATCAACTTATCTGTAAAATGAATATTGATATGACATTTTTACTTATGGAAAAGATGATTTTAATTTTGGAGTGCTATACTCTTTACCTTTTAAAATATAAAGAAAAAACCAAAACAAATAAACTAATAAAAGCTTTATTCTGAAATACATTGGATTTGTTATACCAAGAATTCTTGATTCTAATTCCACAAAGTTTTCAGATCGAACAATGCTTGCTCAAGAAGTTTTAAGTTTGATACATCATGGTAAGATGTTAAAAAAAATAGAAGTTCTCAAACCATTTTATCATCTAAAAAAGCATAACAGACCAATCCAAAATGATAAGTGTAATAAATATTAAAAAAGAGAGAATAATCAGTCTCCACAGAGTTCTGAAACTAATAAAAGGAACATAAACTTATAATAAACTTGAAACATTTTTTTGTCTATCTGTCTACCTTTTCTCATGATCCAAATTGTATCTTAGGAAACAAAAACGCTCAGAATAAAAGAAGGCTGGGATACAGAACTGGCCACAAATACTGCGCAGGATAAAGACTTAAACCACACTCTCCACTTCTTCATAGCATGGGATGAGTCATCAGGGGTTAACGGAGTAGGCAGTTATATAACAGGAAATGAACTTAAGGTAATTAGTTCAAACTGGCAAGTATGGCAGATTTAATTGACGATTATGGCAAGAGGTATAGAATTTAAGAGGTATATTTCCTTTATCTGTTGACAATTTCAATGCACCGTTTGATTAAGACCAAAGAGGTTATTATTAGCACTTAGGGTTCAGAGTCGTCACAACATGGCGCAACTTGAATGGTACTAGGGAGAGGAAAAGGGGGGCAGGAAGCCACACATCACGCCTCTGATGTGCTAGCTTAGGCCTAGCAAGCCTACATAACAAAGCAATGTTACATAGATGAGCACATCTATACGTGTGTAATCAATCAAAGCTTAAAGTGGGAACTTAAAAACATCGTTGTTACAGCAAGATCAAGCAGACGATCGCAGCGGGTGAATGTCATTCAAAATAATAATAATAATATTAATAATAATAATAATAATAATAATAATAATAAAAAAATAACATTAATGATCAATTACAACAATACTAATAATAATAGTATAAATAATAATGATAATGATAATTATATTGGTTGTAGTGGTAGTAACAATAATGGTAATAGTGGTTAGAGTAATAATAACAGTAATGATGGTAATGGGAATGATATAATAATTCAGACCATAATAATAAACAATACTAGCAGTAGAGGTGATGGTAATGGTAACATTGGTGGTATTAATATTAATGATTGCAGTAGTGATAGAAGTGATTGTGGTTATGGTGATAATAGTGGTAATGCTAGTGATAACGATGACAAAGGTAGCAATGGTAGTAGGAATAATAATGATAGTGATAGTGATGATGGCAGTAGAGGTAAAAATGTAATAATTATAAATACATATTTACAATAAGGCATACAATGTCATAATTGAAAATAGTCATATCAATTGTTATTGTTGTGGTAGCATCAGTAGGGATCATGGTAGAAATTATGGTGGCGGTGGTTGTGTATGTGATTCAGGCAGTTGTGGTAGTGGTTATGAGGAAAAGATTGGTGGTGGTGGTGGTGGTGGTGGTGGTTGTATGAAACGATGATAATGATAATGACTTTAATAGTGGTGTCAGTATTAATTGATTATTAATAATAACTCCTTCAGAGGTAGTAGTAATGTTTGGGGCTATGACAGTGGTCGTGGGAGCTACAATAGTCATGATAATAGCGGGAATGGTAGAACAATACTTAATTAGAATACCATTAGGGTAATACCCCCAGTTTAAAACTATAAATCCTACCAAGAATAATAATTGCCATTTAAAAGTTGATAAAACTCCCCAGAGGGCGCTGTTGTCATTATTTTCCTATTGTGTAGCTATTACACTGCCCTCCCCTTTTTTCTTTTCGCCCACCCTGTCCGACCCACAAACACTGCTATTTCGCGCTGGTATGTTGAGAAGAGAGGTAGCCATTTTTACTAAACCCTCTAGTGCTATTAATAGGACTCTATGATTAAGACTTAACTAGTCATGATTGTTGATTTCTTGAATGCTTGAATATGCTTAAACATGTATCATTTAATTTTATTAAAAAAGAAATCATACTGGAATGCATAAGAAAACAATTGTGTTAATCGCTTTTTGTTTAATATTTATCATTGTTTAACAACTGGTTTAATTAAAAAAAAATGACTAAGATGTAAGGCATTTAGAAAAAATAAATGAAAACCTAAATGGGTTATATTCAAACAATTTTATTTGTAAAAGCTTTTTATACTTTCTTTTTTTTTTTTTTTTTTGACAAAAGATTTTTATGATTGTTTCTTTAAAAGGCAAAACAACTTTAAGTTTGGTTTTTGATCTGTCTTTTGTTTCAATTTTAATTGCACTAACGCAAATGAAAGTATGTCTTAAACAAAATGACTTTTCTTCTTTCTACCTTTAGCCGTTTATAAAAATGGATACAAATACTGGTGTGATTACCCCATTGAAGCCATTAGACAGAGAAACAATCCAACAATTTCAACTCACCCTTGTTGTTGAGGATGAATTGTCAGCTCTTGAAAATGCCCAGAATGACACAGGTAATAGAAAACCAAATTGGAAATAAATCGGCTTTTATTTACTTCTAATGCTTATTTATGGCTTCATCAAGACCACTCAATCAACAGTGCAAATCATGTTTTTTTAACACATAAATCAGGCTACACATTTTGTTGGTCTTATTAATTTACCATATGTATTTGGATACAATGACATTTAGACTTTTTCCCTTTTGCCCTTAGCTGTGTTGCAGTACCTGTATGTGTTTTTGAGTTGCTGTGCTGTTTCTTAAAAGGTTTTGTCTTTGTCTGGATTCAAGGGCAAGAAAGAAGGTCTTAAGATATTAATGGGCAGGAGAAGAGGTTACTGTTCTGCCTGGTAGAGAGAGTCACACAGCAGAACATTGTGATAATTTGTGATTGTAGGCCTATTTGTGATACAGCCAGGGTGTGTCAGGCATAAGTCATTAATACAACTTTTGAGCTAGACCCCTTTAGACATTTACACTATACACTGATCTTTTTCATCTCTAAATTAAGTGGTTCCAGAAATGCCTTGCCCATAGCTCATCTGTTCATTCAGCCGTGCTATAATTATATGATACATGATTTATTGATAATGTATATGTGTATTAATATTTAATGAACTTAATCTAATAAATGTTGGTTTATAAATAAATACGCAATTATTGCAAAACCAATGTTTTCAACAGACAGTAATTGTATGGAACTGTAAGGACATCTGGTAGTATGATAAGGGTTGAGCAGGAGAGCATCCCGAGATCATTTATCATAAGAGCTTCACAGTTTTCTTTTCCTGAGAAAATAAAAATTGCTTAGATTTTGGCTTTTTTTTTAAACATATCAAAAGTAAAAATCAAAATCGATCATTACTTCCTATTATGTTTTTAAAAGGTTTTGTTCATCTGATACTAATTTTTTTTATTACCCATGTTCTGTTTTAACTGTTTTATCGTTTAACAATTTTGGGGTGGACAATTGTTATAAAACATGTTTTCTTTTACTGGCAAAGCAATTTGATGCATACTCATCAACAAGTCTAATTTCACAAAGTGCAATCTTTTTTTACTTAATCACGTCAAGGCTATTTTTAACCATTGTTGAACACAACCTGATATCTCTAGGTCCTAATACATTCCAACTAATATTATTGCAGTGGTCTGCCCCAGGTAAATCTTATTGTCACAAGTTTGGTATTCTTACAATATATTATAAGATTTTTACCTTGCTTTCAGCGATTTTGAAAATTGTGGTTGAGGATGTGAATGATGAGAAACCAGAATTCGAAGGACCAAAGTTTATTGAGGCCACAGTGAAAGAAACTGCCCAAGTTGGAACTGCTTTGACATTTGTCAACTTTTCTGTCTTGGTTATCAACGATGCAGATGGGGTGAGTTTTTCATCTCTTTCCATCCATCACAGACAGAAAAATTGTATTTTATGAGATTATAATGCAGCACTTTGCATGCACGATATTACATTTAAGAAATTGACAAAGAATTTGGCTCAAGTCATTGTCAGTTGCTCTCAAGATATCTCCCTGATGGAGACCATGCCTTTATGTATATGTACCTTGGTATAGATTAAACATGTTAGAGAGTAAAAAAATAAGTGATGAAAACACCATAATTAAAAAAGGTATTACGACAACAAATTATTTCTTTTAAAAACTTTAGAAGTATTGATTTTACTATCTCTTTGATATTATGCTTGAAGCATCTAACCTAAAAAATCTAAAACTTTAAAATTTATATTTTATGGATGATTAACTTTGTGAGAGGGTAACTTCTACTCTTTACATGTCTATAAGGTCTTACTCAAGTGGTATATAAAAAAAAATTGATGTGCATTGTGAGTAACAGTAACTTTAACTTGAAATGGATCTTACTTTTTATAATTGTATCACCAGGAGGGAAACAATGCGTACAACATTGCTGTGGAAGGAGATGACTTCTCTATATTGCCTACTGAAGGGAGAGGTCAAACCCGTTGCTCAATATACGTTCAAAATACAGAGGTTTTGGATTTTGAAAAAAATAACAATATTACTTTGGTGGTACGTATGAAATACGTATAAGACATAATTTCCACTTGGAAGTAAGCTCCGTGAAAGGTGTTCCTGAAATTAGAAAAATACTAAAGAATTCCTTTTTTGTGGTTGATTTTGATTTTTGATGTTTCTGTTTCCATATCTTTTGTCATGTTTGATTTTCGTATTAATTTGTTTCGTGTGGTGGCCTAAAAAGGATTTTTAGAAGTCTTCCAGCAATGCTGACAATATGTTGAAGCTGAGATTTTTCTGGATATGTACCATTTTAAATTTTCCAATTATCTAAATATTTGAATCTGATATTGTCTATTTGTTATAAATGTCTCTCTTTATTCTAGTTGAAATAATTATATATCTGTGCATGACATGGCCAATAGACGTTATTTTGTGTCTGATTGTTGTTCTTATATTGATCTAAGAATAAATAAAATTCTCTGTGCCTTCTTGATGTGTATTGTGATAGAACCTTGTTATAATACAACAAAGAGGAGGTTGTGAATACCCTTGGTGAATGTGGACGTTCAAATCTTATTTAGAACATTTCAAGTCAATAATAATTTTCTTTTTTTTTTCAATAGGTGATGGCAACTGAGGATGAGGGGCACAGGTCAAATGTTACTATTACTGTTCTCATAGAGAATGAAAATGACAACATTCCAAAATTTGATTCACTTAACTACAAAGCAAATGTTTCTGAGGATGCCTCAGAAGATCAATTCATTATTCTCATAAAGGTAAAACACTGATTTTCCTTTAAAGTTTACTTTTCAAATGTTGCAATTTTTTTTCTTGTGAATTTTTGAACAAACTTTTAACCATTAGATATTTCCGATGTTAAATGTCATATTGTTATAAAAAGTGCACCATGTTTGTCTGAGCTAATTTTAAATTGATCAACTGTTTTGGATCCAACCAATGGTTATGAAGGTTTTAAATATTTAATTGTTCAACCCTTTTTTAATTGGTCAGGTTAGTTTGAAAACTTGGGGCCTATATTGCTAGTCTCTATGAGAAACCATCACTCACATACATCCAAAAGTAAACATTATATACAATAACCAGCTTCTGTATATTATTTTCAAAGGTTGATTTTACTGCAACATGAAAGGAATGAAAATATCAAGTGTCAATAAATGATGTGTTAAAAATGTTCAATATTCCTTTCACTCCCAGGCTACTGATAAGGATGAAGGAATATTTGGTGAAGTGGAATATTTTATAGATGGAGAAGAATCAAGGTAAAAATTATTTTTGTATTCCTTTTTAGATTTTTTAAAACCTTATTGAACCGTAAACAGTCATTCAACAGTTTAGCACACACGTTAATTTAGAAAACTATCCATTTTGTCAATTTGGGTATACTGTGATTTTAGCCACTGAGCATCTGTTACTGTACAAAATATACTTCAAGTAGAGATAAATGCATGCTGGTTTAGTATGTTTGTTTCCTTTTCCTACCATTGGATTGGTGTCAATATAATGTGACTGGTTGAAACACTAGTCCTAGTATCCCTGCACTGTTTCTATGCGACAGAACATAAAATTGCCAGACGTTAGTCCTAGGACCCCTCCTTGATAAAGTCTTGCTGGTGACGTTGAAGTTTAAGAAACCAACTCGCTTTATCATTAGTATGTTTGGTCTTGATTTGGGAAGGCTGTTAAATTCCCCATACATAATGCAGATTTGATTCCTATCCAAGTCATGAAATTTTTTCCTTTTTTCTCTTTCTTCCTGTCAGTCAATCACAAGTTAAGTCTGGGTTTGAGATTGTCTCACCTTCTCTATTTGTTTCTTTACCAATTATTTCCCTTTGTCCAAGCCTCTATTGCAGTTAGTCTGCCTTTGGTATTTAAACAGATGATTTTAGCCAAACTTCACTCTTTCAATCCCAGTGTTCGCAGTATGAGACCATCAAGGTCACACATTAAGATGAGACATGGAATAGGCTCGCAGGCTTAAGGAGTTGTGAATTTTATTCTACAGCTTGTTTCCGCCATTTAAATTACTGGTTATTCTCTTCTTTTCCCTGTTTACAAGATTTGAGATCAACAACTCAACAGGAGAAGTGACGCTGAAAAATGCTGATGACCTGAATTTTGAAAAGACACCAATATACTTGCTAACTGTGGGTGTGAGGGACGGAGGGGGTGCGGTGGCCACAGCTCGACTTACCATCTCAGTGACAGATGTGAACGATGAGTCCCCAAGATTTGAAGGGTTGCCATATCTACTGGAGATCAGTGAGGGGTCCACCCTCCCTCAACGTTCTCTCTTTGTACTGGTAATGAAATGCACATGCACATTTTAGTCAAACTTATATTTTCAAAAACTGTATGATGTTCACTTTTTTTTTATGCATGAATTTGTGAATGCTCATTTTAATATTTTCTTCATCTTAATAATTTAAAAAAGGAAACAAATGATGAAGAAGTATACCTAAAGTGTCAAGCAAGGATAGTTCTAGTTCTAGATTTTCTGTTACCATAATTATATTTGAGACAACCAGGGTGAATTGGACACAAGTCACCAATATAAGCTTTAATTTAGTTTTAGTTTTAGTTTAGTTTAAGCTTCTTGATTCCTTGTGGAACATAGGGCCGCAGCCACTCCCCTTCACTGGACTTGGTTTTTGCTGATCCTCTTCAGCTCGGCCCATGTGACACTGGCAGGTTTTATTTCTGCGTGGGTGCTTCTCCGCCAAGTCTGCTTTGGACGGTCTGTGGCGGACTCTCGAACCAAATTGTTCCGTTCATTCATTGCTTTTGCGTTTTACGTCACACCAAGACTTCCTGTCTTTTTGATGTCATGTTATGGAGTTGAAATAAAACATAAATGTCTAGATCTAAGCTTATCACTTGACTTCGTCAACTGCTTGTAAAGTGCTACAGGTCTTTCATTCTTTTCCCTTGGCGATTCCAGTAGATCGTTCGCCTTGTAATGTTGGATACAGGCTTTTGAAATGTGTGGTCCATCCAATCCCATTTATGCTTTCTAATCTTTCCTTAGAAGGGGGTTTGCTTCGCTCTGAGGCATCTGTTGGTCACAGTTCTTTGAACACGGCAACTTAGTTTGCTATTCAAGTGCACCCCCGTAACCCGATCGGATCACGAGGTCAACCAACGGGGATTTCCCTTTTTTGCTGCTGCTAGTTATTAGTCCTAATTTTAACACCAAAACAATGCAGTGTTTAAGATTACATATTAGTTGAGGAAGTGTAAAATTCATATAAAGCATTAGAGTTATATTTGAAAAACATGCACATATATTTTGCGTGTGCTGCTGTACACTAAATCAAGCAAAATATAGAATATAGAAAGAAAAAAAATAGACCATTGAGTGCATAGCCTGGCCTCTACCTTTCGACATGTCTAGCTTGGGTGACCCTACCAGGAGACAAATCCCCAGCCAGCATAGCTCTAGAGATCATTGAGACACACATCCATCCAACCAGCGGCAAGGTGTCACTCTTTGGGCGAAAGCTTTGATTTAAAGGCCCCTAAAAGTAGAAAAACTACTCAATATTGAGAGTTTCAATTAAGACAGATTATCTCTGGTTCTAAAAATAATAGAAACGATGTTTTGCATTCAGTCTGTTTGCCTCACATATCAGTAAAAAAATGTGTAAAAATCTGACTTGTGCCTGCTTCAAATTTGAAATGTCCTCTTTTAGGCAACAGATGCGGATGAAGCTGGCACCGACAATAGCAGAGTTTCCTACAGTATCAGCAGGGTAATCTCTGCGTCAGTGACTGAGGACAGTTTTCAACTTAACAAAACTACAGGAGAACTGCAAGTTACATCTCCGTTAGACTTTGAAAGTCTGGTTTCCTCTTATGGGGAATTCCTTGTGGAGGTTGTTGCCAGTGACTCTGGAAATCCCCCTCTCAGATCTATGGCAAACATAACTGTGCGAGTGCTTGATGAAAATGATGAAACTCCTCAGTTTCTAAATGATACCTATACTGCTTCAGTACCTGAAAATTCTCCTGAAGGTAAGAACACATTAATTTTATCTTCTTTTTCACGTAGCATCAATTCTGGTTTTTCGTTTTTTGCTTCTTCTGAGGTCATAATGATTTACTTTTTTTACTCTATTTGAATAAAAAAAAAACCTTGCCAGCTTCTTGCACACAATGAAAATAATTTGACTCTTCTTTCCTTAAAACTTTTGTTCTTTAATGTCTTTAACAGTTTATGGTCAGCATGAAAAGTGAGCTTAGTTTTTTCAGTAATAATAATGTTACACTTTATCACTAAGTTTTTTGCATTTTTAGATTTTGTCCAGGCTTTCTGTGCAATCAGGACCCTAACTCTTGGTTTCCCCAAAGCTCTGTCAAGAGCATGGCACCAACTTTACTTTTACTATGATGTGAAGACAATAATAGTTATGTAGTGTTTTTTTGTAATCCCTTGTTAAATCAAATCATTGTATATTATCACATGAAAGTCTTGAAAGAATCAATTAATTTTTATTCTTCTAGGTCAGTTTGTACAACTAGTTATTGCTGTTGACAACGATGGGACAGAACCAAACAAGGAAGTTTACTATGTCATTGGTTCTGGTGGTCAAGACAAGTTTCAGGTAAGTTTACCCTATACAGCGGATACATTAATTTAAATAGATGCAGAAAGAGTTAACACTTTAATGTGCTACATACCTTTGTAAACTCAATCAAGACGAAAGGTTTTGACCAGTATTTATCTATAAAGGGAAAAGACCATCTGAGAAGCAAATAGCTAATGATCAATTCTTTTCTTTTATTTGACAATCCCCTATGGATTGTAAAATGTAAACAAATAGATTCACAATGCTACTGACCATTGGCTCAAAATATATTTATATGTTTCATATAAGTATTTCTAAATTGAATGATGCAACAGTTTTAGATCAAATCAATATTTGGGAAAACATTATCACTTATACATTACCCATAAAGCACCTTCCAATTTGGCACTGCAGGGTGTCGACCACGTGCCAATAGTAGTGGGTCTTTTATTCTTCCTTTTTGTATCACGCAAAAAACTCATTAATGGGTTACAACTCTTAAAGGGTTAACCAATGAAATCAATGAATAGTTTGGAGGATTCTCAGCCTCCCTGTCACATTATGATGATTATATTACTGATGATAGCCTGGATCTCTAAGAAAGGAGCGGGGTGAGGAAGGAGCAAGATGCCCCCTGTAGCAATCTTGGGTAACCTGTCGGTGTTTAGTCCTTGTGTATAAAGACGGTTAGACCATTGAAGCAGTAGAAGATGATGAAAGCCACGCCTTGACTGATTCATATAGAAGTGTCAAATGCCGCCGCACGAGATGTAAAGAGGGGACAGACAAACACACACTGAGGTGAAACAGGCACTGGCTACATCTCATGTTGAACTCAGGCCTGTTCTATTCGTGTGACTGTGGGCTTGTAATTGCGATTGGCTCACTTTTACACTGTACTGAGTTTATTTGGATAGTAGGCTGACACATACTGTAACTGCCAGTGCTTTGCTTGATAATCTTTGATTATTACCGACTTCACATGGCCTGCATTCTCAAGCAGATGGTGCAGTGCTCGGCAGTTGGCCAAAAATCTGGTCTGATGTTTTTCTAGAAATTTGTGGGATGTAGATCTAATTAAATTTAAATATTATTAGCGTTGTTTTAGTTGGTGCGTAAAGATAACTCAGTCTCCAGTGCTTGGGACTGAGGAGCAGGAGGCAAAGCTTCAAATCTTTCATTGTGATCACCTGCAGGAAAGAAAGTGATAACTGGTTTCTCCTTTAGTCCTCCCAAACGATTAGTAATAAACAATTAATAAGAATTAATAAGAAGCAGAAACAAACAAGATAGTGAAATCAACCAACTTCTCAGCGCATTAGAAATAATAGTATAGTTTTATGAACTTATAAAAAGAAATAATGGAAAAAAAAATTGACGATAACAGCGCAACACTCAGAGTCAGAGCATCAGTTAACCAGGTGAAAGTCATGCCACACCCCATTTTTTCACACCCAGTCACCCGTGCCACCCAGACTGACCATATGGCCGTCGGGCGACCTTCAAAGCGCTGCAAGTTTTAACAAAATAAGGTTATAAAAAATCTTAAATCAACAAAGAGATTCCTTCCGCTAATAAACCAATGGTTTATGCAAGATGATATGAACAAAAAAAGGATAAACCCAAAGAATGTAGTAACCATCGAATGGTTTTGCTTTTTGAGCCAGAAGCACCAAAGCATATTAAATCTGCAAATCAATTCTACTCTCCGAAGAGGCATTTAAAAGAGCCCTTGAAAACAGTTCATTGCAAATTTCTGATCAAGTTCGAAAGTATTTTGATTCCCAAAGAGATCTTATGATTATCATAATATAATCAAGATACTTAAGTTGTTTTTTTTTACTTACGCCTCTCGTTGTTTGAGATTGAATCACATGCATGTTTAAGACATAGAGATCAGATCAGTCTATATACACAATTTTTATTAATGCAAAAACTGCAGTACAAGGATGAGAAACTTATGTTATCACCTCAGCTCAGAATTATATCTCAAATTTTGTTTGAAAAATAAAAGGAATAATGCGACATCAGATTATTCACTGAAAATTGTTTTTTTAAAGCACAACTAACCAAATGATGAAGCATACGTTTGAGCAGTTCTTTTTAACCCCTTTAGTAGTAGTATATAGATTAGATTAATTTGTATTATATGATATGATTGTTAATTACATACCCATCATCATACCCAGTCAATTAAGTGAATTTGGGCAATGATATTAAAAAAAAAGAAACAAAACAAAGTAAAAAAACAAGTGTTGTAAACTTGGGTTGCAGATGAACAGCTCGAGTGGTGTTCTCGTTGTTGGAGCAGGAGCAGATCTAAATCGAGAGGAGACCGATAACTTTGTCTTACGGGTTCTGGCTATAGACAAAGGCTCACCTCCCAAAACTGGAAGTGCCACAGTGAAAGTGACGATTGAAGACGTCAATGATGCCAGTCCAATTTTCATGAAGCTGAAAGATTCTTCTCTGGCTGTGAAAGAGGACGCTGAGAAAGGATATGTGGTAGATTTCTTACATTTTTAAATAAATAATAATTTTCATTATTGACTCTTGCAATCGCAGCAATATATTTTATCCTTTTACTATGCAAAGTTATAAGATACACTTCTATGAGTTTAATCCAATGATTTTGATACTGTCAATATATGCATTTCTCTTCTCGATCTCCTTTTTCCACAAAGAAGTAATCTATGATAGGGTGAGATTAAAAAAAGAATTTGATGTTAATAAAATATGTTAATATTTTGTTAAATAACACTTCCTAACTGCCCCATTTACATGCAATAATAACTAAAATAATACACTGTCATGTCAATGCTGTATCAAAGGAAACTTGGAGGTTATGGTTCATCATCTGTCTTACTCAGAACTAGTGTCAATATAGTGGCTAGTAGCCATCAAAGTCTGTGTCAGTGCTTTAACAAGCTAAAAGGAAAAAACTCTGCTGAAAATTTGAAATGATAAATCAAATCTAGACTCTCATGAGCACAAGATCGTTAATGACCAATGATTACATTTTGATCACTCCCCCTTGATGCATTAAAGTGCTCAAAAGAACTCCAGGGGCTGTAAGTACAGTGTCACAGTAGCAATATGCAAATAATAAGGCTTACACTGAGTCGTAAGCTAGTGGGATGTTGTACTTACAGCCTTAGAGAGCTAACAACATCGCCACTATTGGTAAACTTACTTGGTAAACTTTGACGACGTCTCTATCTCCCTCCCAGGTTACTCATCTGACTGCACAAGATGACGACTCTGAACCTAACCTTGAGTTTTCGTTGGTGTGGGAACACTCTGAGGCATTCAATGAAAAGGGTCAGCCTGTGAATATCACTCTTGTGCAGGTAATGCTAATACCCCTGAAAAAATGTAAGAAAGAAAGTGAAGTTATGAAGAAAATATTTAATATATGTGAGTCTTTGAGCTGGAGCCCTATAAACATAGAAAAACTACACTTTATTAACCTTTTTCTTTTTGAAATAAGTACAATTTACTCTGGTTCTAGAAAGGATACATTTTTAAAACACAATAAATAATGTCCAAATTCTTGTGTTTGAGTCACCATGGTTGCTTCACATAATTATGTGTAAAGTCCAAGGAAAAGGACAGAAAAGTTAAGAAATTTACTTTAATAAATTATCAAATTTTAGTTTGTGTTGATTTACAGACTTTTTGAATCGTTGCAATCTCCCTATTAGCTCTTTAAAAACAAAGTTCACCAAAAGTGAGATAACAAACTTTAATGCTTAATATCTAAAAACAAGAAATTACTACAAATCTTTGACTTTGCCCAACAGCTACACATATTAAACATACTTCTCCACTCCCTTCAAAGAAATAGTTGAAGATTATTCTCAGGAAGCACATGCATATGGATACTACCATTACATACAGGATTTAGATATAATTTGATATAAGATGAGCCCTTAATATTCCAAGGGAAATTTACATTCATCATACATATACATTTGTTTAATTGAACAACATAAAAAATATATGTGACAGAAAACATTTTTTTAATACTTCATGTTTTGATGCTCTCTAATTTAGGACTGGTTTGTTATAAATACAACAACGGGGGAGTTGTCAGTTTCATCCAAACTGGATAGAGAGTTTGTTCAGCAAATACTTCTCAAGGCCCAGGTGAATGACACAGCATCAGTAAAGGAGAAAATTCCTCAGATCGACACAGGTAGGCTTGAGTTCTGGATGCAGGAGGGAGGAGAGAGAAAGACTATGTGAATCACTTTAAAAACATAAGAATATCAAATGAAGGCTTGAGACTGACCAATTTGGAGTAACTGACTCTACAACCTGGAAGCAATTTCAGCCAGTATACAAGGCAAATTTTATTTCTTTATGATAATCTGTTTTTTAGGCAGATATATTCAAAGACAGGACTTTTTTAATTGACTAAGTAAATAATATTTCCTAAGATATTTGTTTTTGTCCGCACAATGTTCTTTATGTACTTAATGCAGAAATGCAGACTTAGTTATATCTTTTGCTTTCTGCAGTTTCTATGGATATTCTAATTGAAGATATCAATGACAATAAGCCAGTCATAGCATCTTGTGAGGACGGCATGAAGCTGCACGTGTCCGAGGCTACTAAAACGGGTACTGAGATAACAACGTTTTCAGGGACAGATAGAGACAAGGATCAGACTATCAGTTTCTCCCTGAATTACTCCTCACCTTTCTCAATCAGCTCATCAGGTAAGAAAGTCTATAAGAATCAGACCTTCAACTTTCTCAATCAGCCTGTCAGTAAAAAAGATTTAGTTGTAGCTTTTTGAAGTAAAATATAAGAACCAGACCTGTCTCTGTTAGCCTATTGAACAAAAAGCCATGAAAAGCTTTAATTTTGTTCCTTTCCTTCTCCATGTTAATAAAAATGCCATAATTTTTAATCCTCTTGCAACCTAAGGGCTATTTCGAAGACCACCTTAGAGCACTTAGCTGCATAATTTAATTATTACTTTCATAAGAGTTACATGCCTTTTCATTTGAGTGATGATTACCTCCCCCAAACTTTCTTAGACTTGACAAAAAGGGTTAAAAAATGAGGACATTTAATTTTCTCTTCTTTCAGGAAAATTGAGCCTATCACGGGCTCTTGACAGGGAAACAGAGTCATCATTGAATTTCACAGTAATAGCCTCCGACTCTGGCAACCCTACTCAGACATCCGAGTGTGATATACAGGTCACAGTTGAAGATGCCAACGACAATGATCCTGAGTTCATCACCAATCAAACTGACTTCACAGTTTTGGAGAATTCTGATATAGGCACTCTTGTAGGCCAAGTCACTGCAATAGACAGAGATGAAGGTGGAAGAGGAAGAGTCACTTTTGATTTCATGGACAGCAAGGGTGCATTTGCGATCAATAATACAAATGTAAGTAGTTTGGTAAATGAATCTGTTTCTTTGTATCAAATTCAAGCCAAGATTTATTCACTGGTCTAGCAAGATGGCATACCTTAAGAGTTATGCCATTTTGACATTAGATTATAAATGAGTTTGTTTGATCAGTACTTATCTCACTGTGAAGTTTGTAATTAACTAAAAGAGAACAAATATAGCATTTGTTCAACTACATAGGTTAATCATAATTAAAAAAACCCAACCATAATAAGGTATAGTGTTCTTGTTTATCAAAAAAACCAACTGCAATAACATTAACCCTAATTGTATGTAGGGGGTGAAAAATGGTCCCAAACATAGTAGTTTTATAATTCTTGCCATGAAAACTTTTCTTTGTAATTTTATTTTTCCTCTTTTGAAATTGTATGTATTCCTCAAATATCTATTTTGTCTTTTTGAAATTTGGTGCCCGACAGAGGAAACATGGCATATGGACAAGGGCTCAAAACAAGATCTACAGCTATGGTCAATATACATATTTTTGTTACAACGTCATACCTTCAGACTTGTTGTCTTTTTTACTTTATCTCTGTCATTTCCTCCCTTGCACAGGGCGTTATCACTGTAAACAAAGAGCTGGACAGAGAGCAAGTGTCGCTGTACAGCCTCACAATCATCGCTAGTGATAACCCTGACAACCCAATCCTGGAGAGGAAAAGAGCTGCCACTAGGCTTATCCACATCCATGTTCAAGATGAAAATGATGAAATTCCAGTGTTTAACATAGGTAATGGAAAAGTATACTGTTGTCTTACTGATTGCAAGTTGTTTAGAATATTACCCATTTCAAGTCTTCGCTTATGCTTCTGTAAATCACAATTTTAGACAATACCTGTTAGAGATTCGTTTTGCGATTTGTTCATGCCCTAGAAATAATAAAGAATTGAACAATGAATTCTCTTTTTTTTTTTTTTTACGATCTCAACAGGTTATAGAGAAAGCTACAGTGGTGTCCTGTCAGAGAAGAGAAAAATGAGTGATATTGTATCCATAATGCCCAAACAGATATTTGCCTCAGATGGAGATATTGGGAAAAATGCTGAAATTGTGTACTCTTTAAAGGTATAAACATTTTGATTAAACAAGGCACAAGAATAAATAATTCTTCAACAGTGTCAATTTTTGTGTTTGGTTACTTCCCAAAACATGATTAAATGCTTCCTATGCTATCTCTTCTGGCTGGAATTTTCAAATGAATTTTTCTAGAGAAAGTTCCTTTCAAGAAGAATATATTTTACTTTGCCAGACCGAATTACCACATTAAATTGCGGTTCGTTGTCAAAACTCATTAAAATTTTGTTGAAAGACATTGAACAAAGATAGTCTTTTAAGTTAAATTTTAAGCTATTAAAGGTGCCTGAAAGCGTGATCTTTTCAAAACAGCTTTCCACACTGCGTAGACAATGGTATACAAATAAATCTGACAGCCTGCTTAAAATCACATTTTAAATGTAAGACATACTTATATCTATAAAGTCTCACGCTTTGGAAGGGCTACCACACTTCCTCAACTTCTCTCTGCTTTGATTGCCTCTGTCACTTTCCTTGCAGTAAGCCATTTTGTTAGGCATATCTCTTAATAATATTTAAAATATTAAACTCAGATTTGATGATCAAGATAAACTGTGTTTTCAAAGAAATTTTCTCCATGTTCAACTAGTTAATTGAAATAATTTGAAATCTTACATTTTTACCTCTGACACTTCAAGGAATCTCATTTTTTCAGGATGCGAACAACAGTTATTTTAGAATTGATCCAACAACAGGCCAAGTTTCAGTCAATCAAAAAAACCTGATCGGCCTTTATGGGACTTATCAGTAAGTTAAACAATTCATTCCATTTACTAAAAAAAAAAATATTGAGTTATATCAAATTAAACTTAGTTGAGATCTTCAGCATAAGTCAAATATCAGCAAACTTATGGTCATGTGTTTGTTAAACAAATCTCTCTATTTTTTTCCAATTTAGAGTTTTAAGTGAAAAGTCTAAAAATAGAAAATGTGTTAGTTTTACATTTGTTACAAAATAGGAAATTCCTTTTAATTCACGTTGAATGGGCTTGTCAAATTTCGTCCCTTACTGGTTGAGTTAATGTTGTTAAAATGTGACAGAAGTCCTGTGTGCCACGCTGTCTATGTGTGGCTGCACATAAAATTTTCAGGCGTTAGTCTTGACGCATGTTCGCAATTTAGTCATGTTGCTGACGTTGTACATGGAAAAACTAAAGAAGTAACCAACTGACTCATTAAATTTTTTTCTTTTCAAAATCTCCAGGTACACAGTCGTTGCAGCTGATCAGGGAGAGCCAACATTGACCACTACAGCAAACCTGACCATCACTGTGCTAGATGAAAATATCAATAGCCCAAAATTTGTGAAGAACGGTCCAATTGCATCTATTCCTGAGGTAATATTACACATTTAAACATTAAATCCTGAGTTACTCTCCCACACATTTAAAAATAATGTGTAATAGGGAAAACTAATTAGGAATGAGATTTTGGAAAAAAATTTATTATTTTTTGTTAGAAACTATCTGCAATGTTAAATAAGCAGAAACGTCATAGCATCAACTTGTTGAATATCAAAATATTTGTGTGTGTGCACAATTTATGTTTCATTTAAAGACTAAAATAAGATTTAACATAAATCAATACTGTTGATTGATGAGCTAACTTGAACATAAATTAAAATTTCTGTCTTCTATGTTCTGCAGGTCTCTGTGAACTCACAATCCTAATAACTCCCAGCTTGAGCGAGCTTCCCAGTTTTATATCATTATTTATAGAGATGCTTTTTCTAATAATAATAATAATAATAATAATAATAATAATAAAAATAATAATAATAAAAAAAATATTATTTTCAAAGAAAAGCCAATTATACTCAATGCACCAATATATACAACATGGATCTAAAAATGCATAACAGTAAACCCCTAAAAAACATGAAAATAAAAATAGAAGAAGCAAGAGTAAAATAGTGTCAAAATAATTTAAATAAATATGCTTTCAGAAGCGAAAGCATATACTTATTGAATATCCAGCCTATAAAAATAAGCAAGAGTATTCAGAAGCTACAGCATATGCTTATTGAAAATCGTTTGTTAATTGTATGGGGGCGAAATTAAGCAGCCTATAAAAATTAGCAGTCATTCAAGACATTTCTCTTTTAGAACCCAAACAGAGATATGTAGTTCTTAAAAATAGCTTTTAACCCAGAAAATATGTATATAATTTGTCAAAACATACCAAAATTATTTTATTACAATATCAGATAGAATACAGATAAGTAAGCAGATTATAATTTCCTTATGAGTTTTGAAAAAGCATCTCTATAAATAATGATCATAAGCTTTGGTTTCTTTACTACTGTTGCTTTTATTTTATAATTAGATATTTTATATTCAAGATCGTTTTATCTATTTTACATTATTGTATATCTCTTTTTACTTCTTAAATGTCTTATTGTGTCTGAAGAAGACGTTAAAAGGTCGAAAGCTTACGCTTGTGTATCGTTTTGTATTTTTAGAGCTGCACTATTATTACTACTGCAATTATTTTCTTTTTCACTCTATGATCTCTCTCCCTTCTATCACTAGTGTATCAAGCCAGGAAGCCTTATATACACCTTTGAAGCAAATGATGATGACAAAGACAAGACATCTAATGGAAAAGTTGTCTACTCCTTGGATACAGACACTTCATCAGAAGATTGGAAGCTTTTCACTATTGACAGGAACTCTGGCGAGCTCAGAACACGAGAGGTTCTAGATCGTGAAACAAAAAGCAAATTACAGGCAAGGATATTTACAATCATTTAAATACCTAAATTTGTCGGCCTGGATAATATTATGTTGTTTTTGTTTTCGTTTGTTTTTTTGTGTGCGCTAAACTATTGATTTTAAATTGAGATCTTGTCATTCATTCAAAGGAAAAAGAGATTTTTATGCTTTTTTGGGTGTAAATATACTTCTTAAAAGTGTGAAATTGTTCATATTATTAGTTCTGGCATACATATTGTTTACAAGCCTATTTGAAATTAGGAAATTGTTAGAGTTGTGGTAAAACAGTATTGGTAGTCATCAAGGCTGTATGATATAAAACAAAATCTTAATTGTCTTGAGGATGAATTTAATGATTAATATCAAAACATGAATTCACCAAAGAAAGCAGAATCAATTATATCAATAATTACATTTTATGATATAAACAAAATGGTGAAAGTAAAGTGCAGTGAGGAAAGCAATCGCAACTTACCTCACAAATGCTGCTGCCAAGTACAATCAGGACCCTAACTCTTGGTTACCAGAGGCTCTCTCAAGAGCATGGGACCAACTGAACTTTACTTTTTATTTGAAGCTTATGACACATAAATCCTTTTACATGATGATTTTATCACACTGCTCCATTTCAAAGGTCTTTCCCTTATTGGCCCTTCTAGTTCCACTCTCCATGTTATTTCATTCTGTACAGATTCAAGTGAAAGCTGAGGATCTAGGGGAGCCTAAATTTATAACACTCAGTGGCCTCTTGACTATCGATGTGTCTGACATCAATGACCACCGTCCAGATTTCAACCACTCCGGGTCTGAACAAACTCGCTTTAGTGTCCCTGAGGGACCTACGTCTGTTAATAGTACTGTGGGCCATGTCAAGGCTGAGGACCAGGACTCGAATGCAACCCTCTCATATGCATTATTAGGTATGGACAATGATTGCTACTGATTTGATGAATTCTTGGTAGTGAAGAAGCTCACACTCTAGGTTCTTAAGGAGATCCTATTCGGGGAAACTGTTATTGAAAAACCAATATTTTATTTAATACAAAATAGCCGTATCTTGCCTCTGAAATGATAAAAATTGAGTCTTTTTTTTTTTTTTCCTTTTCATAGATCAATTCAGCTCACACCTTAAAGAGAACCATTACTGGAAAATTACTTCTTTTTTTTTCCACAATCAATTGAAAATGCTCTGAACTTTTTAAAGGAAAAAAAATGAGTAGGACTTTGCTCTATTGCACAAATATTGAGCTATACAATTTTCCTGATTTGCCCGAGGAACATTTATATTCCCTATTATTTTCTCTTGCTTCCTTGTAACACTTGAAGATAGTGAATGGGCAGATTACTTCACTGTGGAGTCCAACAGTGATCTGGGAGGTTTCATCAAACTGAAGAAACCACTGGATAGAGAAGAAGTTGGGATCATTACACTGCAAGTCATCGCCATCGACTCTTCCAGCCTTGATGCTAATTCTGTGTGTGGGAATTCTTCACAAGCTAGCAGTGACACAAGTCTCAAGTCAGATCCCCTGCGTGTGGAGATTTCCGTGGAGGATATGGATGATAACCCACCTGTATTTACCGTCAGAAGCCTCAACATGGGTTTCCTATCCAGTTCAGACTTTGGTTATGAGATTGTGAGCTTACCGGTGAGTTCATGGGTGTTTTCAAATTGTTTTGCCATCAATACCGTGATTCTAATCCCACAAAACAGATCAGTAATTGCTTAAGTAGGCCCTGGTTAGATGGTTGATTGGCTTCTTAATGTCCAACATCAGGAGCTAGGCTATATCTTAGACAGATCCCAATACTAACGCTCGATTATGTTATGTCCTACCACACAGAGACAGTACAAAGATATCAAGGCTCATGTCTCAGTCATTCACATACTGACAGCAACTCAACTAATAGGGAACAAATCTGAGAAATAAATTTATCACATCAAGGGTTTTGAACTGGTGACCTCCAGATTGGAAGACCAATGTTCTACCACGTGGGCTATTGTTTATAATTCTTATTTAATTGTATTTAATGTTTATTTATGTTTCCATCCATTTTGGCTAGCATAGTTCTTTATTTTGTATATTTTTTTTATCTTTCCAGCAACAAAACTTAGGAATCTGATCAGTGGTGTCAAATTTTTTTTCTATCACTCATCAGGTATATGTAAGTGATGAAGACTTGAAAAAGAACAGTGTCCACAAATTTTACCAAGAGGGAGAGCTTATGCCCAACACCCAAATTATGAAAGGATGGTCAAGACAAAAGAACCCAGACCCAATCAAAGTGGATGTGAATGGATCTGTAGTTACAAACTTCAAGTTTCCAGAGAATGTTTTGGGGCAGTTGTCACTCAGGGTCAAGGCAAATGATAGTGCTGGGGAGGACATCATCAACCTAAATGTAAGTTTTGTTTTTAGATTGTGAACTTTTTCCCATCTTGTCCCACATATGTTGAGCACATTGATATGCTCTTGTGTTAGCACACTTTCCATTTCAAAATGATAAAAATCAATGCATTTACTTGTAATACATTTAGAAAAAATCTCTAATTAGTGTGCATACGAGAATAGGCCTAAATCCATGCGACATGAAAAGGATAACCATATGAATCTATAAGTTTGTTAAACTTATGTTAAAATCGTAACAAGGATTGATACGGTTTGCTTTTGAAAAATCATTATTTCAAACAGAGATTGTTTTCAATTTTTTTTTGTATGCTGGAGATCAGCTTGCATTAAACGTCATAAGCCATGTAAAATAATGTAAAATAGACTTTTCTTTTTTATTATTTTCTCATAATCAGATCTATGTAGTTGGGTCCAGTCAAGTAGTTTACCTAACATTCTACCTCACAGAAAATGATTTGATGTTACAACAGCTGCCAATAACAGAGTGAGTATTTCCAAATACTTTAGTTCCTATGTTCTTTCTATCTTTCTGTTTGTCTCTCTAAATACATGTATCAGTTAAGCAGTTATCTCAAATATTTCAGTAAAAAAAAATCTCTTAAAGACATAACATCCCCTATTCATTACTATTGCCAATGCTGATAAAAGTCACTATATCATATTTCTAATTATCTCTCCTTTATCTTTCTTTTGATTATGCCACTTTCAAATACTGATGATAAGTTGTTATCTATTTATTGTGCAGATTGTTGAGTCAAGCCTTGCCGTACAACATTGTTCCTGACAACATTCTTCCATTTAATAACAAAGATGGATCAGTTGATGGATCAAAGTAAGCCCCTTTGCTCTATATGGGCAAACATTGTTATGCTTTTTGTCCTGTCGCTTTCTCTATGACACTCTCCACTTAATAATAATAGTAATGAAGATCATTTTTAAGCGCTTTATCCCAGCATAGCCGGCTCAAAGCGCTTTACATAGTTAAGACGAGACAATTTATCAGCCATTCACACACATTATAAGGCAGTTTTGCACATAAAGGACATGATACATGAACAGCAAAGAAATTATGAAAAATGAGTAAATTACACATATAAATAAAACATTAATAAAAATTAAGAGGAAAAATCCACTGACAAGTGCATTGTAAATAAGAGTAATAACTTCTCCCTTTCATCTTTCTCACTCTTATAAAAACTGAAGGATATCCCTTCATTTCTTCTTCCTTTTTTCCGTAAAAAAACAGTTTTGGCATTCAGTTCTTTTAATTTAAATAGAAAAAAAAGAGGATATGACTTAACTGTGTTAAGGGATCATAATATGATTTATGTTCAGGAGGTACAAATAAGATTAAGTCGTTATCCATTAAGCTCAGGAGGTACAAATAAGATTAAGTCGTTATCCATTATGTTCTATGAAATCCACAAATCTTAGATGCGGTTGTTGAGACTTCAGCACAATTCACAATGTAGCTGTATTGACCTTTTAGTCATGGCACATTAATGTTTTCGTTTACTAAGAATTCATGCACACCTGGTGTCTGTTTTGTTGTGAAACACAAAAAACAAGTTAGTGAAATGTGAACTGTCTGTAAAAAATTGTCAAAAAATGTATGTGTGCATATAGAGACAACAAAGAATTAATTGATTTTTTAAATCAAGATATTAAATGGCAAGTTAATATAAATAAGGGCACAAAACATCTTCTCTAAGATGGTTGTCTCCAAATTCTCATATCTAATTCTTAACTGAATTGTCTAGTCAATGGAAACTTTTTCTGCTGTTCATTCTCATTAGTATTGGTTATCATACAAAAGATCCTTTGTGTCACCTCATTAAAAAAAAAGTAAAATCGAGGACAAAGGGTTTGAAAATATTTTTGTATCATGTTATACTTAAAATTTATTCAAACATTAATATTATCAACATTTAGCTAGATGAACTGAATGTCTTATTTTTTATATTTTTTTCCATGGCTTGAGAGAAAATGTAAAAAAAAATGGTTTATTCCTTTGTTAATAGTACAAATCTACCTTTCTATTTACTTACTTAAAAACAAAAAGTTGGTGTGTTTCATTTTTAAATGTCACCATGAGAAAGACCCTGATATAACAAACACATTGGTACGCTTGTGTTTCAGCACTTTGCCATCTTATTAACCAAGTGATGATATGATTTTTCAAACAAATTACAATGTCAAACAGATCAATCCTCGCAGTGCATGCCTTGGACAAAACCTCTGATGAAGTCATCGATGGTGACACTCTGCTCAAGTAAGTGGCTCTGTGTCCCTCTTTTATGATTTTAACACTTTGCTCACTCTTTGAAAGAACATTGGAGAATCAAGAGTTTGAGTCCTGATTACTGAATGCTTTAACTTGTTTTAGTGTTTAGTTTTAAAATTGATAGTTACAAATTGGAATGTAGAAATCCTGAGCTGCAATTTTTTTCTGACATATGTGAGGCTTTCTGGAATAATCAGGCACAAGTCGCTAATAAGGGTTTTGATTCACTGTGGTTTTCTCACATGCACTTTTTAATCGTTGTCTGTATAAAACCCATTCAATTTTTGTGTGTATAAAATGCATGAAGTGTGTAGAAAACTACAAATACAAGAGGTTGATAAATTTTTCCTACACATTAAAATAATTTTGACAATGTAATTATATTATATGTGTGCTTTTATTGACTTCTTTCTTTAACTTTTTAGACAAATGGACACATCTATCATGGTGAACAATATTCTCCAAGGTTACAAAATTCTAAGCACTCAGGTAAATAACTAGACTAGTTTTGGTCTCTCTTTTTTCAATTTTTAAACTTTACGTAAAAACACAAGCATTGTTACTAGCTAGTATTAGAGTCAGAATTTTTTTTATTATCAGAAATTATAAAACATTAAAACATTAGTCAGGTATTATAATTAAGCCACAGTGTCATACTTTGATATCCCTTTTTAAAGAAAAAGAAATATAGGTCAATATTCAATATCAAATCTCTCTGTCTCTCTCTCTACCTCTCTCTCTCTGTCTCTCTCTCTCTATCTCTCTCTCCTCTATCTCTCTGTCTCTCTCTCTCTCTCTCTCTCTCTCTCTCTCTCTCTATTTCTATCTAACTATATATATATATATATGTATATATAAAATATAGGTCAATATTCAGTATCAAATCTCTCTGTCTCTCTCTCTATACCCCTCTCTCTCTCTGTCTCTATCATCATCATCATCACCATCATTATTTATTTGATCGTGCTTCCAGACGGCATCTCAAGCTGCAGGTACCAACTCAGAAGATGATGGGCGCACACATTACATCCTGGCAGCCATCATTGTGCTCATGGCTTTCGCATTCCTCATCACTCTCTTCTTGCTGCTCAACAATATTCAGAGGTAAGCATGAGAAATTCACACCTTAAGCTATATGAAATATTGGAAGCAAAGCATGTTAAAAACATTTTTCATGTGCTTTGAGATATACAGAGGTAAATATGACATGTACTTTATGAAATATAGAAATAATACATACAAATAAATGTGTTGAGTAGATTACTTATACCTTATGAGATTCATACAGTTAAACGCATTAAGTACATTCCCTATGCTTTATGAGATATAAACAGGTAACCCTGCTAAGTGCATTCCTTATGCCCTGTAAGATAATTATAGATACAGGTAAGCATGTGAAGTACATTACCTCTGCTTGGTTAGGTGTAAAGATAAGCTGGTTAAGTAAATTCCTCATGTTTTATGAAATGGTAAGGCAAAGTACATTCCTTATACTTAGGGAAAATTTTCAACAAATCTTTTTCCTGTACATTGTCACCTAAAAATTTATGTTTCTCCTTACTACACCTATTGTATTTAAAGCAGATGCTTTGATCTAAAACTTAAGGAGGATCCTATGAAAAATGAGGTAATTCTTATGAAGTGATTAAAGGTATCCACATAGCTAAATCAGATTTTTGGCTTAAAAAGTATTCCGTGGATATATTACTTAATTTACAATTGTACTAATTAGTTCGTGGCACAGAGCAACTTGTTAAGAGTTATAACAGCAGATTTTCAAATGAAAAGTAAGCAGCGATGTAAAGAGCAAGACACAGTTATTGAAAGTTTTCTTCCCTTTATCACTATCACAGTATTAACAGGTCATGGTGTGAATTCTACCTTTTCATTTGTTCCTTCTTCCAGATTCAAAAGGAAGCTAAAGGCTGCAACTTTGGAGGTTTATGGTAAGATACTGATCTAAATTTGTTATTTTTTTGTTTTATTTTTTTTCCAGTAAAAAAGAAAGACAAGCTCATAAGGGTATTGTTTAGTTATGACCAATGGGTGGCTTTGTTTGAAATAGTTATTTCTGTATCTATTATTTACAGCATCTTCAAGATTGGATAAATTGCTATTTAAAGTCTATTCAAGTTGTATTCCTTTAATGAATAAAGTTGATGAATATGATTTTATTATGAGAGTACCAATACTGCCCTTTTCCAGCTATCAGTGGGATGGAACAGGACCAGTTTCCAGGTCTTGACAACAAGATCAAAGAGTAAGTGCTAGCATTTTTTTTCCTCTTTTTCTATTCTGTTAAAGTATTAGAAAAAAGTAAAAGAAAAGTAATGATTTTGCATGCCTGAGTTTGGCTTTTAAGCCCTGTGTCCCTAACTAAATGCCATGAACTTTTTACAGTTTCTCTGTCAAATATTAAATTTTATATAAAGGGTTTAATTGTCTGAATACAAAGCTAGTATTGCATATGTACTAGTAGTTGTATGGTATGGCTACACGACCAAACTGAGTCTGTCAATCCAGGAAGTTTGGTGTGGTTGGCAGCCTGCACTGCAGATCTCCTTCCTCAGCTTTAGTTGTAGGGCAATGAAGTATTATATGGTATGGATAGTTGCCTCTGACATTATTGGACTAAACTCCATTGTCACACTATTATATTTGGAGGGTGATCTCACAAAATGGAGCTAGTTGATGTTAAGACCTGCTGAAGAAAAACTTCAATAATTTGATTAGATCAGATCATATAAGAAGAGATGTTAATTTTACATTGCAAAGGTGCAAATGAAAAGCAGCTAAGGTGAATCAGGCTCAAGTTGGGATTTGAACTGTTATTTATAGCGTGCTAAGAACCATCAAATGCGCTTCAAGAGGTTGAAAAATATAGCTCTATCATTTCTGTGACTAGAGATTTTTCTTTTAATTTTAAAATGAAAATAGTCAATATAGAGTTTTTTTTTTCTTTGTTTAGGGCGCTCTAACTCAAAACTTATATCAGCGAATTGTGCCTGATTCAAACTGGTTGCCTCACGAATGTTTCACCAAGACAAAGACACAGCAGGGTTACCTGGACTTCTGTCTTATGTTGTTACTTTATACTGATCAAACCCAACCATTGAAAAACCTCCTGCTAAGAATCCACCCTCTCTATCATTGAGCCACAGGGCCCCTAATATGTTTCAGCTTTCCTCATTCTTTCATATTGCTCATGATTTTGTACATTTTTACATTCTGTAAAACTCCAGATCAAACCCTGTGTTTAACAGAGATGACATCAGTTTGGATGACTTAGGGGACAATAATTCTCTACATTCAGATATCAGGTAATTCTCCTCAGACATTTACACGTCTTTACTTCTTATTTATTTCATATAGAAAGACAAATGAATTCATTTTAAAGTGGCTCAAATCGCTTTTGCATTAATGTTAAAGAAAAGCAACTGAAAGGAAGAAAAAAAAGCTTGTGTAAAATTCATATATAGAATGATAGAAAAGGCACCAAATACTTGCTGTTGTAAAGACATCACTTAAAACAACTGAACAAACAAAAGCCTCCTGCAACTTTTTAACATAACTGAGTTAAAGATTTTGATTGTTTTTATGTCAATCTGATTTTTTTAGAACCATAGATACAATTTCATTTCTAGACATGAGCAACAATAGTAAAAAAAAAAAAATACAGTCCCTGTCACAAAAACATAACAAACTTGATGTTAATTTATTGAAAAGATTATTCGTTAGTAAATTCAATGCCAATTCATGTATTTGATAAAAAAAATGTTGAGTTGTTGCACATCAACTCTGTTTAGAGAAGAGAAAAAAACCTAACTAAAGGACTTTTGAGATAGGTTTTGTGGGATAAAAAAAAAATCAAATCAATATCTTAAGCTGAAATTGGTCATTTTAAAAGATTATCCACACATTTAAAAGATTATATTTGCAGCATCAGCCGGTTTTATAGTTCACTGAACTTAAAATTTAATTTATCTTATCTGTTACAGCGGTGGATCAGAAAATTCCCTGGACCAGAATGAGGTCATGCATTTCCACGGAAATGAGCCTGTTCCAACTGTGGAGGCTGAGGAACAGGAAATGACCCTTGACCTTGACGACAGAGGGCATTTCCCAGATCACCAACGCCAGCAATATCAGAACAATCTTCGCCGTAGCAGTCAGAGCCCATCCAATTCCGACGTCCCTCAAGCAATTCACATTCTCAACGCGGCCCTTGAAGGGGAGGAAGATGGTGAAGTGGAGAATACAGCACAGAGGTCGTCGCATGGTTCACAGATTAATAATTTCCAGCAGGAAATCTCCAGGCTTGAGGAAAGAAACAAGTATGATACCAGAGGTCCCAATAAAAACGCTGAGAGGAAAGGGAGAGGCAAAAATGAGTCAAGTTATACTCATAGTAAGAAAGGCCAGGACAACTTGAGCTTTGGGTATCACATAGAAAGTACAGAGATATAATTAACATTAAGAGAAATTGGAAATTTGTGAAAACCCATATAGTTGATAATATACCAAGCTTCATAAAAAGAATGAAAGCAGACAAAAAGGATTTAAAAATGGATAAACTACAAAAACTTAATGTGGATGAAACTTACCACAAGTTCTTCTACAATATAAAAGAAAAGGAATATATCTAATGTTATAATTGTTTTTCTTTCTTTCCATATTCTTTTCCGATTTGTCATATAATATACATACTTCTTAGTTTTACCCAACAAAAAAAAAAAAAAAAAATCAAAATAAGATCACAAAAGTATTTAGCTATTATGAGAATGATTTGCTAAAGACATTACATTTTTTTTTTCATAAGAGTCCAGAGCTTGAAGTACATTGGGCAATTCTCTGTCTTATTAATGAATTAAAAAAAATCACACATAGGATTGAATTTCCAAACAAGTAATTTAATTGAATAAATTGTTCAAATAGTGTCACAAAAGAAGACATTCTCACTTAATGTTCATAATACTACAATAATATTATATTAACTTGTCAGCTGTACATAAACCATGTGAAAGCAAGTGGTAGTGCCATGTAGATTTTATGCAATTAACACATCTGCATTGAATTCAATGTGGCCTTCTTAAGAAAAACTTTAGCCAAAATGGGTTCAACAATCAAAAGATGCATGGCTCGAGTTGATTTTAAATGTGACCAATTAATGAATCATGCCATTCATTTTTTTTAAAGTGAAATTCTTGTATGAGTCTTACCTAAAACTATAAATATATAAAACATTTTATTAACAGCATATTAATTTTGTTTTTGCTTGTTTTTTTAAAATGTTCAATGCCACTTTTATAACTTACAAGCCATAGAAGAAAAGATAATCACCCAATCTATTATAATTCATCTCATTGCATTTATAATAGTATTGTCAACCTGATGTGATGAAGTGGAAGAAGCAAATTCTATTATTCTAAAATAAAACAAACATACTCCTCTAAAATGTAATGTGACTGTCGCTTATAGAAATATGAACATTAACTTTGCAAGCCTACAATGATTTTATATGCTGTGCTAATATGCTATGTTATATTATGGAAGAAAGATATTAAAAACTTTATGTCAATGTTTTTTTTTTAATGAAAAGATTGAAAGATGGCAGGATTATAAGTACAGAATATACAAAGTTGACATTGAGATAGATTAATTCTGGCTGCTTTTAATATTTGTTGGTTAAGATTTAGATTTTACATAGTTATGGCATGCTATGCAAATGATTCGGTTGCGCTGTTGTTAAAATTTGTGTACATATAATATATATATGTATATGTGTGTGTGTGTGTGTCTAAAATGTGTGCTTTGTAGTATTGAAGCCTTCCCACCCCCCTATTTTTTAAATAAAACTCAAATTTCTATAAATGTTTCGGCTTCATGATATGTAACATGATGATTATATTAATAAACTGTTTACTTGTCATTAAATTGCAGCCGTGAAAGTTTATATCTTATTCAAAACATAGAGATGAAAGCTAAGGTACTCCAAATGGTAAAGGCATACCATCAACAACATCATTGTGATCAGTAATTGCTTAAGTTTAGACTTACATTGGCATTACTGTTTTTTTTTTCCCTTTCATTTTGGCCACTGTAGTGCAGCAGCATAAAGGTGCACATATATGTATCCCAACATGAATGATATTAATTGAAACTCTGTGTTGTGTTTTTTTCCTTTTATTTGCATTGCTTATTTATCAGACAAAGGATGGTATTTATAAAAAAAGTGTGTTATGGAAATGATCTATAGCTAATCAGGACATATACTTCTATGAATTCCATCTGTTTGATTTTTTTCACTCTCTTTCTCTCTCTCTCTCTCTCTCTCTCTCTCTCTCTCTCTCTCTCTCTCTCTCTCTCTCTCTCTCTCTCTCTAACCTCTTTTCACCTTTCGCTTCTTTCTATTTCAGAACTGTATTCCCTTGACACCTCTCATTTAATCAATCTCACCTATACATTTCTTTTTTTTTCTACCTCTTATGTCCAGTTTTCCTTTTTGTTTAAATTTGTTGATTAAATTATTTTATTTTTTCATGTATTTTTGTGTTTATCGATTACTGCATTCCTGTAAACTATAGTATCAACGAATAAATCGTCAAATTTTCAAGAAACAGAAAAAGGTTATGCAAGAAAGAAACAAGTAGAAAAAAAAGAGCCTGCATTTTTTTAAACCACTAGACTTTTCTTTCAAGAGAGCTTTTTTGTATTTAGAGATTTTTTTTTTAGTTCATAAATCATTAACATCTTTGAAATTGAAACAAGCAATCCCAGTACCAATTGTGCTAAATTCAAGATATGTAAAGATGTAACTAATCAACATAAGATAATGGCTAAATTAAATTTTTTGTTGTCACATGCAATATTTTGTAATGAACATTTTTTCTACAAATGCATTGATTATTTACACTAATAAATATTGAATCTAAAACTAACCCGTGAGACTTTTTTGTGCTAACTAAGATTAGTTTTACAATACTTTTTTTTTCAAAATATATATATTTTTTGGTATAGAACTCTGAGGAAAGAAAAATTAATTCCAGTTTTCAAGATACTTTAAGAATTTTATTTTATGACAACTGACAACGAGACTAGCTGATGGAAATACAATAATCCACTCAGGAAACGAAGCACGCGCGCGCACACACACACACATACACACACGCACGCACGCACGCACACACACACACACAGTTGCATTGCTTATGACACGGAAGGCAACACGGACACTACTGTCCTGAGAACCTGTATCACCAAGGGTTTTCACTGCAAGATTTAACTCGAAAAGAAGAAGAGCCACTATCATCCAGCGCTTTGACCCTTCAAACGTAGCAGAGACAGAAGGAAAACAGAAACATGGAGTACATCACGCGAATCCACGGCACCGTAGAACAGAACGAGAATGGAGAATTCTTCTCCGAGATTTGCTACTTTCACGACCTGGTTATCAGAGGTTCGCTGTTCTCACACAAGACAATTCATAAAACAGCACGGACTTCCTCCGACAGCAACATTGAAAGTCAAGTGGAGACGGAGTCTGATGTCAGGCTGAAACACCGCGGACGCAGCATCAGGTCACCACCTGGTTGTTGTAGTTCTTAAGACCAAGCTCAAAGCTTTTAACTAAAGGGATGAACAACCAGCACACAAATTTAGTATCTTAGAGAGGAACTGAAATCAGAGCATTTCAAAATCGAGATGAGGACAAGTTCAATGTCTCTCTTTACTAACAAACGAGACAAGTGAAGAACAGTGGCAAAGCCTGCGAGAACAGTTTTGGGCAAGAAGATCAGGAAACACAAGGAGTGGATCTCAACTGACAACTGGACACTTATAACCGAGAGAAAAAAACCTGATCAACCAGGCACCAAACATAGAGGAAAAATATACAGTGCACGCTCGTTACTGAGAGAAGAAGAGAAATGTAAAGAAAAGTGCCAGGAAAGACAAAAGAAATCGCATAGAAGAGCTGACAGCAGAGGTAGAGGATGCAGAAGGCCAAAGAAATGTGAAGACACTGTATGAGATCACCAGGATGCTCACAGGGAGGAACAGAAATCCCAGCCGCCCCGTCAAAGAAAAGAATGGAAACAGCCATAGCTGGTGAGGAAGAGTAGAGGGCAATATAGGCATAACACTTCAAGGAAACTCACAACAGACCGATCCCACAGGTCACACCAGATATCGCATCACCAACTGGGCTCACTGACGTTAACACCAACCCTCCTAGCTGGAAAGAGATCGCCATGGTCAACAGGTCTCTCAAGTCAGGAAAGGCAGCAGGCCCAGACGGCATATCACCTGAGGCTCTCAAGGCCGGCATACAGACATCGACTGAGATGTTGCACCCACCCATATGCAAGATCTGGGAACAAAAGACTGGTAAAGCTGCCCAAGAAAAGAGGCCTGTTCTCCTGCGGAATCTGGCGAGGAATCGTGCTGCTATCGATTCCGGGAAAAGTTTTGACGAGAATCATGTTGGAGAGGCTGAAGACCACCCTGGACGAGAGACTCAGTGATGAACAGGCAGGCTTCGGACAATCAAATGAAAGGAATCCCTCAAAATTCACTTTGCCTCGGTCAATATTAGATCCACATTTATATTCACTTATTCCATGGATGAAAAGAGAATAGAACACGCTTTCTAGTCCCATAAAGAAATCGAAAGATTTGGAGACTGTTCAAAATTGTGAAAAGCTCAGGGGCGCCATGCCTGAACTTTCAGCTGTAATGGAAGAATAGAGAAGAAAAAGATCGCTCGTACACGGACCATGTAGCTACCACACGCATCATCACCGAGAAGTCACTGTAGTGGCAGACCCCCCTGTATGCAGTTTTTGTTGACTTTCAAAAGGCATTCGACATTGCTGACCGAGATGTCTTCTCGTGATTAATGTACCACTTTGGATTTCCACCGTCACCATGATGCAACAACTTTATGAAGACGCCACTTGTCAAGTCATCTACGACAGGAAACTAATGGAACCCTTCAACGTGAAAACTGGCGTCCGCCAGGGTTGATTTCTCTCGCCAACGATCTCCTTTGAGGTGGTTGACTGGGTTATGAAGCAGTCTACAACAGGCCAAGAGACAGACATGCCGTGGACCTTCATGAAGCAGCTAGAGGATCTGGACTTCGCTGACGACATCAGCCTTCTCTCCCAAAAGCAACAGGACGCGCAAGAGAACTTAAATCATGTGGCAGAAGAAGCTGGAAAGTTGACATTTTGAACAAATCTCACGCAACAAAGTGAAAGGTCTTTGATAATAGGGCATTGCAACTTAATAATCACTTCCTATAAGGATTTAAAGGTGACAACAACACATCGGATTGAAATCAGCTAAATAGCCTTATAGAATCATTATTACATGTGTTATTATTTTCATTATTATTATTATTATTATTATTATTATTATTATTATTATTATTATTATT
>RQTK01000901.1:85796-95796 GCA_003991915.1 Elysia chlorotica
GAAGAAGAAGAAGAAGAAGAAGAAGAAGAAGAAGAAGAAGAAGAAGAAGAAGAAGAAGAAGAAGAAGAAGAAGAAGAAAAACAACAGCAACAACAACAACAACCACAACACACAACAACATCAACAACACAACAACAACAACATCAACAACAGCAACAACATACAAATCCAACAACTTTAACAACAATTAGGTTGTTCTGCGGTATCTTGTTAAACTTTTATAATATACTATACCTTATGCATTTTGAATCTCGTTATATGAACCATGTTTTTGTACAAAAAGTTATGCTTTTATTGTGTGTGTGTGTGTGTGTGTGTGTGTTTTTTAATCTAAAATTTCATTACATCTTCGATTTGATTTCTTCATTAATAATGAACCAAAGTTAGTGTTGCACGTATCGCACATGTGTCAGCTTCATGTAAATGCAATATACTGAAAGGATATTAGGATATTGTAATCAACAATACCACTTTAAAAATAAAAATGTCACTCAAATGGCCATGTATTAATTTGTTTTGCTTGATTTTGGTTTTCAAGCCTTTATAGCTCATCTTCTGTACATCATAATGCACGCTCTTTGAAAGACGTAGCTCTAGATGTGTGTTTGCAGTATTTTCTGTTTTCTTGTGTATTTTTTCTTTATCTAAGTCGATATTACTGTGGGCCATGATCGCATGCTACTTCTTTTTTTTTTTTTTAGAATGAACCATCAGTCTTTAATTTTTGTCAACTTATCTCCTTTTAAAGATTTTATCTAAACTTAGATCTAAGTACTTTAGCTCAAAACCAGCCTTTTGTTCGATCTCTCGAGACACAAATACAATCGTGCATTTTAATTTTTTTAATGTATGCAATTGGAAGCGAGTTCGCGACTGCATTAATTTTTGAAAAAACAATAAATGTCCGATTTATTTTCCTTTTTTCGCTTTGAACGTTTTGTGCATTGTTTATTTTTATTTGTTACTACATCTAGTGTGCACTTGAAATTTCTTCATCTCTAGAATTAGTATACATCATATAATATCTGTGTATCTATATATCCGTTTCGCCAATTGAGCTCCCGATAATTAGGGCATCATAACAGTTATAACACCTATCTCAGCCAATAGCTTCAGAGCTTTTGTTCTTCTGTTGCCACGTATTGAGAGCTTAGTCAGAAGGTCATGGGCTGATGACCCTACGAATCCTCTGGCACCAATCTCCACTGGCATTACCACAGCTTTGTAGCCGGCATCTCTCAGCTCTTTGGTCAGGTTTAGGTATTTTTCTCTTTCTGTATATATTGGCCTCTTCCATTCTGCTCTTTCTGTATATATGGGCCTCTTCCATTCTGCTCTCATATGGAATTGCTAGTTCTACCATGATAAGCTGTTGCATTGAAGCTAAATGGATTACGATATCAGGCATATGTCCAGTTTCTTTGATTACAATGGGGTGACTGTCCGAATCTGGAACGTCTGCTGAAACTTCCCAGTCGTCACACCCGTCTAGTAAGCCTAACTGTTGGTTTGTTGTTTTGATCGACCTTCCGTGCCATGACTTAACGGCTCCCTCAGTTTGGAATATCACTGCACTTGTTTCAGGGACGATCAACCTTTTAATATCTTTCCTTGAACTTAACGGGGTTTTGAACTGAATTGCAGTGTGCATTGTTTATTTAGATTTGTTATCACATCAATATGAAAATAGTTTGTGTGCACCTGAAGTATCTCCATCTCTAGAATTAGTATGCCCTATATATCTGTGTCGTCTGTCTGTTTCCTCTCTCTCTCTCTCTCTCTCTCTCTCTCTCTCTCTCTCTCTCTCTTTCTCTCTCTCCCTCTCTCTCTGTGCACGTCTCTCTCTCTTTCTCTCCCCTTCTCTCTCTTTCTCTTTCTCTCTCTCTCTCTCTCTCTCTCTCTCTCTCTCTCTCTCTCTCTCTTTCGGTCCAGTATTTATTAGACTAATGACCTAAAGCTTTCAGTGTCTATTGAAAAAACAACACATAATTTAAGAGCGCACGATACTTAAAGATTGAAATTTAAAAAAGAAAAAAAGTAAAAGCAATAACAAATGTATACATAATACATTATATTGCCTAAATCCTGAAGAAATAGATGCATTGTAGAATATCCTCAAAGCATCTTTTATGACCAGTTTTACCAACACCTTACATGCCGGTGTTCCAACAATCCAACACAGAGAGGCAACAATTCGCTGCTTTTCACAAAATTTTTTTTATAAATTGGCTAGGAATGATTTTTGTTGTTGTAATATCACAGATGGATACCAGTCATGAAGAAAAGACAAAGACGAAGGAGCGTCAATAGAGTCCGGCGTTCAGTAGCGCAGGGTTAAAGCTGGCATTCTACATGGAAACGAGACTGTAATGCCCCCTCTGACCCCATGCTATGTCCGCCAGAATCATCAATGCCTTAGTAAAAAAAAACAAAAAAAACACCAAAAACCAAAAAAATAAATAACAAAAAAAAAACAAAAAACAACACCAAATGGATGTGCACAAAAATAACATTGATGGCAATATTGATAATTACATTGGTCATACTTTTATTGTTTTTTGTGTGTGTGTGTTGTTGTGTTGTTGTTGTTGTTGTTGTTGTAATGGTGGCTGTAGTATGTTTAATAGTAGTAATACAACGAGTATTATTATTGTTGTCATTTGTAATATCTCATTACTATTATTATTATTTATTATTATTATTATTATTATTATTAGTAGTAGTAGTAGTAGTAGTAGTAGTAGTAGTAGTAGTAGTTGGTTTGGTTTGGTTTGGTTGGTTGGGTTTTAACGTCAACGTCAGCAACTTATAGGCTATACGTGGACGGGCCCCAAGAAGGACGTCTGACAATTTTATGTGCTGCCACACAGGGCGGGGACACCATGACTCCTGTCTCAGCCGGTCACAAAAAGGTGGCGAAATGATAATAATGGTAAGAGAAAAGGGGTGCTGTGAAGCAGAGCGGCCAGAGATAGAGAGATAGAGAAAGATGGAGATGTGATTCGGAGGGCTACATCCTGCAGTGGATGGACAAAGCCTTAACAAGTAACAAGTAACAATTGACAAGTATCAAGTAACAAGTAACAAGTAACAATAACAAGTAACAAGTAATAAATAACAAGTAACAAGTAACAAGTAACAAGACTTACGGAAACAATGAAGCCACAAGCCTAAAGGGCGTTATTATGTTATTCAATCTCTTTGTATGAATCACAAGACCTTTAATATAGGTGTATTTAAGAGGTCCATTGTTTTGTTCTCAGATCTATGTTTTTTGGGGCGCCAGGATTTTGTATAGCACATAGATCCATTTAAGAAATCATTGTAAATTATTGTGCCCGTGTTTTGGACTGAAAAACCTTAAAGAAATATAATATTAATTAATTTATGGCTGAAACTTTCGTTACAATGAAACAAGTTTTCGTCACTTAATATTGTTTACTCAAGTTGGAAGGAAAAATCTGCTCACAAAAAAGTCATCATCATCATCACCATCATCATCATCATCATCATCATCATCATCATCATCATCATCATCATCATCATCATCATCGTCATCATTTTTTTGGGGGGTTGTCTGCTTTTGGTCCTCTACATTGAGACCACAGTGTATTCAATAAAATAAAATAACAGAACAATAAAAAAATGGGTAACATATTTCTCAGACCTTTTTATAACTAGGCAGTTCGTCATGAAGACAAAGATACATGTATATATTTCCCTTTAGCATCAAGAGACAAGGGTTTAACAGAAAATTAAAAATTATGTTTTACGTGACGAAAGTGGAGTAAAATGAGACGGGAAACAAAACACCATGAAGTAAGGATTGTCATCTCATAAAATTAGTTTATTTAATGTTTAATATGTGTGAGCTATTGGTTTGTTTGTATCTGACCCTATCTCGTTTCTTTACAGTAATTTCCCTCACCGAAAATTTTATGTTTTACTGTATCTGTCTGTCTTTGTATCTTTATCGTGTCTTTGTATCCTCCTGTGGTCTTTCTTTGGCCACACTCTTTATTATGTTGCTTAGCCGTGATCGGGCGCGTGTTGGCCAATCAGCTCCATAGGCGCGCTGAGCAAGCTCGATCCTCTGACCAAGAGCGCATGGACTGGTCAGTTGGGATCAGAGATGGCCAGTGATCGGACGTCGTCGGTGTAAAACCCTATATTTCTTTATATCTTGTACTTTATCTAACGCCTTGAAGTTAATTTGTAAAGTTGCTGTTTTATGTCCGATGTTCTGAGCTCGCCCTAAGGTAAATTCTTCTACGTTTTTTGTTGTATTTTCATAATATTTTCCCCTTGATCTAGATTCTTATCATGTAACTTTTGAGGACCATGTGATACATATACAAAACATGGGCGTCTACGGGTTATTATATGTTTAGTGCCTCGGTTGCGGTCTGGTAATCTAAATTTTATAGTCGTCTGTTTTACTGGGGTAGTGTTTAAATCCTGGTTTATATGGTTGTCTTTATAATAAGACACGTGCTTTATTTCTCCTTATTTGGGTTGGTGACATGTAGAAAATGAGTTGTCCACTTTGCTATGAGTGTCGCTTTGTTTTAATTTTACTCTTTGTGTTACATAATGTATTATTAGTCATGTAGCTATTTTTTTAGGTTCTACCTGTACTGCTAAAGCTTGTACTCTGGGTTATGTGTAACTAGGTTCATATAGTACTTTTATTCTCGGGGTGTGTAAGTTATTTGCTTCTTTTGGTGTTGGGCGAGCAGACTTAGTGCTCCAAAGTTGTCGTTTATTAATTTTATTATTGTTAGTTGTATCCCTTGAGAATAGTGCCTACGTTGTGGGGGGAGGGGGGGTAATAATGTCTTCACCCTGCACAGATCATACTGTGGGTGATGATAAGTGTTATTGAGGCCTGGTTCCCCATTTCATGGCTTTGTCTCCCTTATGGTCAACTATGGACTGAGGCTTTTTGCCTAGGTGTCGTAACATAATTTAAGATAAATAAAATAAAAGTATTAGGCTTTCTACATACAAATTACTGTTGGTGTACTTTGCATTTCAACCATTGTAATAAATTCACATTTACCTTTGGTTTGGTGCTACATATTAGTGTTTGTATTAGTCTATTATCACGTGTGCATATTTTAGTTGCTCTTTGATTACCTATGCCTTTGATTTTGACTTTTTGCATTCCTTATTATTTCTTTCTCTCTCTCTCTCTCTCTCTCTCTCTCTCTCTCTCTCTCTCTCTCTCTCTCTCTCTCTCTCTCTCTCGGTATGAAGATCATGTTTGTGCCAATGTACTTTTCATTATTCTTTCCTTATGTATGACTTATCGTTTTTCTTCTTATTATTATTTTCAGTCGGCTGGTTTTTTTTTTATCATGGTGTAACTCAATAAAAGTTTGAAACTTTTAACGCTGTGCCCGGTGTTCCCCTTTTCTCACATATGTAACACGTGTAATTGATTCTTACATGATTATGGCATATGCTTGCAACAACAATGATCACTTTGCAATGAGAAATTATCAAATCAAGAAATAAATTAATAAAATACTTGTCTAAATGTTGTTTTGTTCTTTTATTTCTTTTTAGAGGTGAGGTCTTATGGAGATATGTTACTGCAACTGCAAGGTAGACAAAACTGGTTTAACATATTTTACATAATATTGCACCCCTCCATCAGGCGACTGTTTCCGTCCCATATCCGAAGAAGAGCTACAATTTCTTCACCACGGTCAGGATTTCGCTGAAGCTGCCGCCACAGCTCGAAGCTGGGCTGTTTTGTGTCCATTTTCATGTAAACAACGGCTCTCAGGTCCACATTTTCGCTTAAGGGTCCAGTCTTTACCTCCATGAAGGCATTTTTGCCTAGTTCACTCAATGCTGTTGTCTGGATTTTAGCATAGACGCTAATTCTATGCGGGGACAACATAGTACATTTCAAATAAGCTGACCAGCCCTTCTTGCATTCAAACTTCGCTCTGGCTGTCTTGTGCAGAACTACAGAATCACGGTCGTGAAGCTCAACCTAAGAGGATGTGGATAAAACAGAGAATAGAATTAATAAAGACCTACTCGTTAAATTGCGTGAGTAGACCAACATAATAACTTGTATAAGTATTACACCAAAACAGATTGGCGAACTGTATGTAGGCTAACTGCCCATTATGTAACAGCAACAACAGCAAGAGCAACAGAAATAGTGACAACAACTACAACAACAACAACAACAACAAAGAATAGTAGCAGAAAGCGGGATTTTTTTTTTTAAATTTATTCCCTGAATTCTTGGTATTTACGGTGGCCATAATTATGTGTTGTGGTAGAAATATATTGACGTTGATATGTCGAAGATATTGGCTATAAGCAAGTGTATTGC
This sequence comes from Elysia chlorotica, assembly GCA_003991915.1. Lineage (NCBI taxonomy): Eukaryota > Metazoa > Mollusca > Gastropoda > Plakobranchidae > Elysia > Elysia chlorotica. The sequence goes on from RQTK01000901.1 coordinate 92,155, forward strand.
TAATAATAGTCATTGGGACTTTGGCAATGCAGTTTTCTGTCTCCAGACTTGCTTAGTGCTAAGCTATAAATATCAGTGACCAACACTGCAGTCTGACAGTTATAAAGTATAAGATAACACGTAAGTTCGACGCGGTTTTAACAAAACAATGTTTGAGTGCACGGGTTTTTCCGAAAGAGCAGTCAAATTTACGAATCGGGAAAACGAATGAGTGTGCGTGGCTGCTCATCGGCAGGTTTCCAGTTCGGGACCAACTCTGGCCGCCATATTGTTGTCTTTTGTTGGGGGTTTTTTTTTGCCCATTAGTTGAGCCACAGATTGTGAGGATGATTTGACTGGAAAGGAGCCAGTTAACACTCTTTGGGATCCTGTCGACGTAACGATTTTTCTTTTTTTTTTTCTTTTTTCTTTTTACATAATTATAAGACGTTAAAAACAACCAGAGTACGTATTCTGCGTTGCTTTCTCCGATCTAAGAGCGGAGTAAAGCAAAAACTGGGCGGTAATAAATTGTCAAATAATTATTATAGACATGGAACATCGCTGTTTTATTAGCCTTGACTAGAACAAGAAAGATTTTATTTGTATGTGAGAATGTATCAGCAGCACGCAATAAATGTCATATCTGTAGCGCTGTAACAAGTAAAGTGTAGAATAGAATAAGCAAGACCAGTGTGTTGCTATGTGTAGTCTCTTTACTAGCGTACAGCTGAGTGGGTGGTTTAAGCGGCCAAGTACAACGTACGCCCATTTCGGGGGTCCCGGCGACGTAAAGATTCCATCTAAAAAAATCTTGTCATACGTTTAAAAAAAAAGAGTTATTTGCTTCTCTTTCTCTGATCAATGAGGGGAGAAGGGCTAAAACTGTGCGCCATATAATAGACGAGATGGAGGTCTGTGTTTGAGCTTCGTCTCGATAGTTACAGGGTATATGGTTTTCCAGGAAACCGAGAAGACGATAGGTTGTCAAATAAAATGTGTTGTAGAATAGGAAAAGCACTGATTTTTTTAAGTTAGGCTTGACTGGACCTAGATTTACTTTTTTTATGCACGTGAGGATATTATCATCAGCAGCATGCAATTAAAATGTCAGATCATTGTGGGAATATCCTTATCGATTGTCATGCGCATTACGCCGGCCGTGTTTAGATTTTGGGAAAGATTGGCGGAAACAAACAAAAGAACAAAACAAAGAACGTTGTTTAGTTTTTTACTTTTTATTACAATCTATAAAGGCCACCTCTAGGTCTATATTATTTTACTTATTTAGATCGTTAATCCATTATTAAACACTAATATTGATCGTAAGATCGTAATGATCGCGTACTTGCTAGCGCGACATGTCTATAATACATTAAGTCATGTACTATCGTGCGCCCTTTCTTAGCAGGAGAAATACCACGCGAAATACTAATTCGAGTAGGCTTTTGCTTTCTCTCTACACTAGGAGCTGACCAGAATGGAAAAAAAAAGGTTCAAACCTTATGACAAAGCCGCTATCAGGCCATAGTAAAACCAAAGAGTGAAAGAGTGACAGGGTTCACGGAGAGAATTCCGCGTATATCGGTTAGGATAAAGGCGACTCCTTCCTTCTTTAAACCTTAGTAAAAAGTTAGTCTGAACGTTACTGAACCGACTTAATTTCAAGAGGGAAATAGAGTGAGCGCGCGTCATGCTAGCTCCCCGTAATAACATTGTGGGTATTTTTGTGAGGTAAACATCTATTGTCTCTCGTAAAACACTGGCCGGAGTAGGCGCCGATGATTGGGATAGATCAGACCGCCCTGCCCTGATTATCGCTGGGCGTTCTTCAACCAACATGACTGTAACACAGACACACCTTCGGCCCTACTCCTACACATGTACACACCTACACACATACATACCTGTGGATATACACACGTACACATCTAAACATTAATACAACTGCACATTTACACAGCCACATCATCATGTACACTAAACTTGTACATTCATACTCATGTACTCAGGGCTACACAAGCAAACCCATACACAATCACAGATACACATTCGTGTACAGCGTACACACATGAACAGCCATGTACAAACCATCATTGAGAGACGCTGACTCACGTTTAAAGACACTGTCAAATACGCATTTTATCGACCGCTTAGCTTAAGTATGTATGTATGCAAATCATTTTCTGGTATGAATGAATGCTTTTTGTTTTTGAAGTTATGACATATATATTATTTATGTCCTATGTCACTATGTCATAATTATATCCTTTTTTAAATTGAGATTTCAATGTGTAAAAAGCGCTATGATCTGAGTTTATTGGATATGACTCTCTATAAATAAACTGTTTTACTACTACTACTACTATTATTATTATTATTATTATTATTATTTATTATTATTATTATTATTATTATTATTATTATTATTATTATTATTATTATTATTATTATTATTTTAAAGTAATGTATTTTTCTACCCATTTAAAATCTAAGCCAAGGTTTAACTTAAGTAAAGAGTGTGTCTTATTGTATGTTTTAAAATCAATTGTTTTTATTTTATTTAATAGCAATATGTATAGAACCTTGAATACACATACAAAAATAAATGTTTAGGCAAGACCTATAATTATACATTTATAAATACATAAATGCTTCGGTCTTTCACATTAAAATTTCCGCCATGCCTTCAAGATTACAATGATTTTATTTGTTTACCAATTCATTATGTTTTGCTTCTAAGACTATGAGTCAAAAAGTTTTAATTCCCAAACAACATATAATGTAACTAACGTAAAGAAACAATACAGTGAAAAGAAAAGTGGACAAAAAGGAGTGGGCAGGATTTCAATAAGTCTTTGGCCCTAAAATGTGTACATGGCGGAAGCCATTCTCTGTAGGGAACATCCATTTCTTCACTGCGCCCCTATGACTCATCCATCACGCCATAACTGAGATTATTTTTAAATACATTTTTGATTGCAGGATACAATAGAATGATCTTTTTTTCCCCTCCCGTAGACAACAAGTCGGAAGAATAATCATGGTTTCATATTTCTTCAACGTGCCACTATTCCTTCTTTCGCCTAAGTCAATAATGACTCGGCACAATTATTGTAAAGTTTTTATGGTGTCGAGATTAAAATTCGAAAACGCCGCGGCACTTGTTGCCTTATAAAGTTATAATATAATGATCTTTCTAGGAATCTAAAGGGAGAGAGAAGGGGAGAGAGAGAAAGAGAGAGACAGAGAGATATAGGTAGATAGATATATAGAGAGAGATAGAGAGGTATATAAAGAGAGAGAGAGAGAGAGAGAGAGAGAGAAAGAAGGGGAGAGAGAGAAAGAGAGAGACATAGAGATATAGGTAGATAGATAGAGAGAGATATATAAAGAGAGAGAGAGAGAAAGAGAGAGAGAGAGAGAGAGAGAGAGAGAGAGAGAGAGAGAGAGAGAGAGTAAATTTCGACGCACTTTTGTTAACATAATTATTTTGTTCGTAAATTCGTACTTTGGACGGTAATTGTAAATGTTTTCTACTATTCAAATATTCTAAAAGGTGGTTAAAACTGTGGCTATTTTGGGGGGTTGATTTTTTCTCTCAAAAAGGCTCCATATCAATTTTTCAAAAACGTTAGCAAAGACATTAGAAACATGTGTAGA
>RQTK01000901.1:100796-119425 GCA_003991915.1 Elysia chlorotica
TTGTTTCATTTTACGGTGCCATATTTATTACAGTAGTCAAAGCCATTCTTCTGGAACCGGCGCAGTCTTGAACTGATATCGATTTTATTACACGATCGGTTTTCCAGTTTCGGTAAGCGGTCGCCACTGAGTTCTAATACTTCTATTTAAAGACGTGACCAAGAGCTCTGAAAACCATTCTTCTTCAAGCAAGGTCGAAGCATAAAACTGTTAGTTGGGAACATCCTGTTTCGGTTTCAGTTTCGATGTTGGTACATGCAGTTATAAAGTACATGTACGTGTTTTCGACGGAATGCGTGAGGTAAGCCTCTACAACTGCCCATTTCATTAAATCTGTTCACCTACCCTTCCAAAGAAATTGTGATCGAACAACGCACACATACACACAGCTCACCTGCAACATGTGCACAAAAGTCATGTAATTATTTTTCTGAGGAAAATATCTAAGCTCGTATTAAAAACAGGTTTTCCCATTGCCATACAATTAAAAAAAAAAAAAAAAAAACACCAACCCCCAACAAAACCAAACCAAACAAAAGAGCAACATTCAGTGTATTATAATATAAACACATGATTTCAACATAGGTTGTTTCCTTATATTAAACGTTTTTTTAAACTTGAAAAGTTTCTTTTTTTTTCAGGAAAAAATGTCTATTCCTCCGACAAATTCGACTGTCATATCACCCTATTAATCCTCACTCCTGGAAATTTTAATGTATTGACACCATAAACTTTACATTTGTTTAAGTTCACGAAAATTTTATAAAAAAGGTATTACAAGCCTAGATATCAATTTTTAAAGGTGGAAAGGTAACAACATATTTTTAAGTGGGAAAACGCATTGATAGGCTTCTTCTACATCGAATCTTCCCTGCTGACTTTACCATGGAGTATGATATATTTTAACTCCTAACCTACATTTACAATTTAACATGTTAACAAGACCCTGAATCTTTTAAAGAGCATTGAGAACAAAAGATTACTTTAAGAATAAGCTTTTTTTGTTTTATCTCGACCGGGAACAAATTCTAGATTTGTCAAACCTTAGAAATAATTAAAAAAGTTATACACAAACAATAACTCCAGGCAAGGGGTTTCTTAGGAGCTTCCTAATTCCGAGACATTTTAAAATTTTCAAGAAATAAATTGAGGGTTTCTTGAAAAGCCCTTGAGAAATCATTCATTCAAACAGAATAAGAAAAAAAATTTGATCCAAATAAAAATGTAGATTCTAAGAATGTAAATGTATATATGTAATTACAGTGAAACTAATAAATTAGTTTGGTCTGGGTAAAAAGTTACTTGGAATTCAAGGTTCGTTTGATCTATTTTCTTGGAATTCAAGATTCGTTGATTGATAGTTATAATATAAGACAGGTAACAATCATGTATATAGTTGTATGCAGATTATGTCATATGACCTGTGTGGCATTGGTTTTTTGTTGTTCTTTACCATAAAAATTTTTTTTTCTTCTTCTATAATGGTTTATATATGATACAATTTTTTTTAAAGATTATTGGTTGGCTGAATACATGTACGAGACTAAACAGAGTACATGTATTGACAAAGCCATTTTTAACGTTGTAGCTAAAACAAACTTAACTATACAAGCAAAGTTTTTATCCTTTATTTTTTCTGGTTAGGTAGCAGCTACTTATACATGTAACTTCAACACATAACAATGATAGTAAACTATACAATAAAAAACAACATGTAAGGAAAAAAAGGGCATAGAGAGTCTACCTTTGAACTATCAGTTCAAAACATTTTCGTGAATAATTAAGTACTCTGACATTTTTTCACAACCTGGCTAAACATCACTAACATCAAAGGTTAAATACATTCATCTTAAGTTAACATCAAATTTATCAAACAACCAAAGAAAAAAAAATCTTTCTATACGAATGTGTATTCTCTCTGTAACAGCTTAGTATTCTCCCTAGACCTATGGTACAGTGTAATACATAAAAATCTTCATGAGAACTTAATTATAAACAACAGACCATTTCTTCAAAATTTGGTGATCGCCAAAATGAACAGTTTGAGTGTAAAACATAATTGTGCATAATTATAAATGGCGAAAAAAAGAAAAAAGATGAAGCAATGAATAATATCATAAAAGGTTCTATTGGAGTAGAGCCAAGTATACAATATATTTAGAAACCATCCTCACAAGGTGTTTTGTACACATCTACTTTGAAAAAAAAACTATCTCATTGCATTTCACCTACTTTGACTTAGCATGCTTTCATAAAATTTGTAGAACTTCACATTAAGGCAAAAATTATTGAAATAATTGAGTTTCATGTGCAGCATATGGCAACATTTTAAAGACACTTGAAAATTGCTTTTCTTATGATATTATTTGTGCACTGGCACACAAATCTCAAATCACTTACTTCTAGCCATATTGAGGCTATTATAAATGTAACAGCCATTTCAGGGGCGTTCTTAAAAATTTGTCAGGATAATAAAGTTTAAGCTGAAAGACAACTTTTGCATTGGAGTCAACTTTTTTATTTTCATACATGGGGATTTCAACAAGATAATTATATTTGCTCAAAATTTTAAGTTTCTTGATAATGTAATCACTTATTAACAATGGAAGTTTTGTGAAAATGCATGTTGACATATTCTTCGTATTACTGTTTTAATGTGTCCATTTGTTTTCAACACATCAAGTAAGACAAAGGAGCATGTTGTATTGAGTTTACATTTAAACACTTTAGGGCACTTTATATCTCCAAATCATTTTTTGAGATTTTACTATAACTAATATAACTCACTTTGAATGCTAGCATTATTTTCAGGTTAAAAGAATACAGAAATGATGTAATTAACAGTTAACTTCTCAAAGGCTTACACATAATTTAACATCAATCTCCTTTGAGACTACCCGCCTCTTATCACTTGTCTTCTAAAAAGTTCATTCCATCTGGATTTTGGATGCATGGGAGAAAGGCCATATATGGTATGTGAACAGATAAGCACCGTAACAGCTTTCAGGACATGTAAGCCGAACTTCTGTCCAAAATGGAATGTCTGAAATTAAAAGACTTCAAGAGATCTATGCTAAAACTATTAGAAGTAAAGGTGTTGAGTTTACAAATTGCATGGGCATATGTAGCAAGGAGTATTAGGAAAACATATTACTGGCTTTTTTGGTATATAATAGTAAAAACGTCTGAAATACAAACAGTCAGGATTTAGAAAAAATTTATCACCTAGAATGGTGATGCTAATACATGTAATACAGTGTACTCTATTTTATGGAAGTGCAAAGACATGTACCGGTACATAACATTCTTGGCTTTTTTTTCATCATCTCATTCATTGGCATGCCAAAATATTACATTCAACAGATAAATGGTATATTTTTTTTTTTTCTGGAAGCATATCAGTAGGTAACAATTATATCCAGTAATTTTACACTTCGGAGTCAAATAGGCAGCCATGAGCTTCATAATCAACAAGCCAAAAGACAACTATTTTTCTCCTTCTGCACGGCGGAGAAGAAGAGGTCCAACATTATCTCCAGATTCAGCATTGTGCCTGTTGTGGGCCCCATCACAGAGAGGGAACTGAGGATAAAACAGAGAATGACCATTGAATAAGTTTGAATTATAAACATTTACTAATCAAATAGTTTTTCTAAAATAAGAGTGCAAAGAAACAAACTCAAAACTTGGATACGCAAGAAGCATTTTACAAACTAGGGGTCATACGTACACATACAATGTTGTGATAAGTTTATGACTCGTCTTAAGATTCAGCTTCCAACCAGTTGTACTTATCACCCTAAAACATTGTTCATACAAAAACCACACCAGATGAAGCGCTTCTAAAAAAATATTGCTTTGGAGGGAGAGCATTTAAAAAAAATTAGATATGGTTATACCCACATAAAAACAAAAAAAAACTTGCACATGCACACAACGTACAAAGAGAGAGAGAGAGAGAGAAGAGAGAGAGAGAGAGAGAGAGAGAGAGAGAGAGAGAGAGAGAGAGAGAGAGAGAGGGGCCCAAAATTATGAGCAGGGGAAATAACATGACAATACTGAATCCTTTTTTACATCCACAGTTACGTTCCTTGCAAACTAGAAACTAAACAATAGTGTATAAAAACTAAACAATTGTAAAAAGAGTTATTGATAAAATTTTGCATTAAAACTCTATTTTTTTGTACTGGTATACTTGTTAACTTCAAACATTTGTAACCGGAACACAGAAATATAAAAAAACAACAAAGCAATACATTATTCTACAAGTTTTTTTTTAACAGCTAAGGCACAAAAACATATAACTGCTATCTAATCTAGGTATACATCTAGATATTAATAAATCAGAATATGCACCAATAATATGTAAACTAGACAAAATAATCTCCAAATGTAATAAAGTTTGTAAACCCATAGAATATTTCCCCCATGTAGATATGTTATATTTATATAAATGTCAAATTAAGATAGTTTCAATTTTAAAAGATGAACACCATCCTCTTTAGAGCCAGTTAAGTTTTTCTGAGCGCTCAGGGAGGCTAACAGCCTTACAATGTAGACTTGAAAGGTACACAACTTCGCTTATACCTAGAGCATGCTTTTGTAAAAAAAAAGTAATACAATTTTCTATTTTAGACCAAGTTGCTATGCAAGCTACTATTATTATTTAAATAATAATAATGATAATAATTATTATTATGGCTATTGTTATTGTTGCTGATGTTGTTGTTATTATTATTATTATTATTGATGCTGTTATGAGTATCAATATTTGTAATAACTCATGTCTTATCTGTCTATACTATTTTGTTATGCTGCATATACCAACCATCAAATTTGCCTTTAAAGGACAAATAAAGTTATATCTTATATCTTAATCTTATATTTTTAATCTCAAATTATTAAATCTATTGCCTAAACATACAGGAAAACAAAACCAAATCAACAGCAGAATGTTTGTGGCGTTGACTCAATAATATGCATCCCTGTTGAATGTAATTCATGTAGACTCGAACACACTATCTTATCAACATTAATAAAATAACGAATACTACTTTACTAGAAATCCTTTGTAGAAACATAGTAATTAAACTTTATTAATGAACACCCTATTTGAGGGTTAAGAATACAACTCAAGAGTGTCTAGATCCAAAATCAGTAGGCCCTACTTGAAAGTTTATGTAGATCTATAATGAATCTGCACAACAATAAAATAACAGTGTTCACTGCAGCAAGATTTTATAACAGATCAGAAGTACAAAAACTCTCTCTACAAAAAAAAATCAATCAATCTTCAACCACCCTACCATGCTCTGCTCTTATATTATATACACAAGGCACAGATCCAGAAATCTCTGGTTAATTTGAGAATACTGAAGAACATTTGAGAAAGGTCCGACCTCTAACCCACATATTCCTTAACACTACTCACCCCCTCTCTTCTTAATAAAACTTCCAGAGGTTTCTAGAATTAAGTAGTATGATCTAGACTCCAAGCTCCTATAAGCCCATTTGGTGAACACTACTCACGCAGTACTTGTTATCATAGTAGTGTACCCTGAAACAATGTCACACTGGCCAGTCATTAAGAAATTGTCCTCATAATTTTTTATTACAATGACATTGCATCCAATCTCTTTCCTTTTACAAACTTGCACAAACGTCTTACTTATAATAATGAATTGCTAGAATGATTCCATAACGTCACAATCATGTTTCATGTGCCCCACTTTAAGCACACATAATAATTTATAATATGTATCGGTTTACAATGAATCAAATTTTATATCTTTACACGTAATACCTTAAATTTTCAACAGAACATGTTATCAACTATCACACAGATTTATTGCGCCATAAATAAACTAAGGAACCACGCCATAAGGTTATATGGTGAACTTGCATCAATCATGGGCTTCAACCTAAAACAAATGCAATCATCGAAGGTATATCATTAAATGATATATTCACACGCATTTGTCCCCGCCTATATTGTATAATTGGGCCAAAGCCTGACCCAATGGTCTGGAAAAGTTTTCACTGTGGACCCTCCTTCCTATTACACTACTTAAAAAACAATATAGATCTAGATCGACACTATTTCACCTATTTGTTAGACAGATAAAGCATCATTTGTTCAAATTGGCTTGACTGTAGATTTTAAAGGAACAGACGTATTAAAATTAATTTCACTATGAATAGGGTTGGTTATTTACTTCACAACCGTGTCAGTATTAAATTGTCTTATTGTGCAAAAAAGTTGGCATTCAGCTAGCCAGTAGCCATTGGATTTTTCTCATTTTGTATAACTATTAACGAGAAAACAGTCTTTCAATCTAGTTTGGTTTAACAGGAAACTTTGAACAGGGGATTTAAAAGACTTTGTGGAATGCGATTACTAACACAGAAAGTCTGCCACAGCGCCTTCTTGGGTGTCTTTGATGCAGTTAATATTGCCTCCCAAATCATCTCAGGATATTGTCTGACCACAAGATTGTTCACTATGAAAATCTTACCAATAGCAGAATAAGGCATGTACCCATTGAATTTGAAATGATCATATTATGTGGAATGAATGGACTTACTTAACGTGGTCACAATGAGAGGCAAAAAATCCATCAATAGTGAAACATTTCTTGAGATCAGTGGTGGGTTAGTATTTTTAATAATACAGCACATGAATCATAATTATGTCATAACATTGATGTATAGTGATAGAGTTTTTACATCTGTCGACAAGTGTACACTATTGAATTATTTGTGCTGCTTTAAAATTGTTAATATTTGGGCTTTAAAAATAAAACATTAGACAAGTTGGCTTTGACGGCACTGGAGACTGGTCAGCCCCATGCATTTTCCAACCCACTTGGCGCTCCCGCTTACCCCCTCTCTACTTAATCAAACGTCGAGAGGTTTTTAGAACTAACTTAAACTAAAATGATCCAGACTCCAAGCCCATAACAGCTAGCCGTACATGCTAGCATAGTATTAGTAGCGCACATGTTAAAAATGTCACAATATTATTCCAAGCATAATTTACTAAGGCACAAAAACATATAACTGCTATCTAATCTAGGTATACATCTAGATATTAATAAATCAGAATATGCACCAATAATATGTAAACTAGACAAAATAATCTCCGAATGTAATAAAGTTTGTAAACCCATAGAATATTTCCCCCATGTAGATATGTTATATTTATATAAATGTCAAATTAAGATAGTTTCAATTTTAAAAGATGAACACCATCCTCTTTAGAGCCAGTTAAGTTTTTCTGAGCGCTCAGGGAGGCTAACAGCCTTACAATGTAGACTTGAAAGGTACACAACTTCGCTTATACCTAGAGCATGCTTTTGTAAAAAAAAAGTAATACAATTTTCTATTTTAGACCAAGTTGCTATGCAAGCTACTATTATTATTTAAATAATAATAATGATAATAATTATTATTATGGCTATTGTTATTGTTGCTGATGTTGTTGTTATTATTATTATTATTATTGATGCTGTTATGAGTATCAATATTTGTAATAACTCATGTCTTATCTGTCTATACTATTTTGTTATGCTGCATATACCAACCATCAAATTTGCACAGCCATTCAAAACCCATGATCAGTCAAAAATGTACTTGTCCGATTTCGTCCCTTATGGTTGGGTCAGTATAGTGTGAGAAAAGTCCAGCTCCTTGGGCCCTTCCTCCACAATATAGCCTATTTAGTGCTGATATTGGAGGTTAACCAATCAAATCAACTCGACATTTAGCAGAGCTCAAGTCTTTCAATAAATAATGACAGATAACTCTTTGTGAAAATAAAAGGAAATAAATTGATAATAGTTATTGCTCTTGAAAATAAGATCAAATACCTCCCCTTAGCCACTCAAACTTTGATGAATCCATTGTAATTTTATTACAGACACTTTTTCATCAACCCAATCCTATAGTATTGTTCGATTATGTTAATCACAAGCTAGATGTTAAACACTTAAAAAAACAACAACCAAAAAACAACAAAACAAGTAGGACAAAACCCCATAAACAGCGAACCATTTTTCTTTAAAATTATTATAATCAATCAATTTGACCCATAAACTAACCTTTTTAGATCTCCAGCAGCGACAGAAAGCAATTTTGTCCCCTATGTCCTCGATGTCCATTTGAGTAACAACTTTTGAATCCTCCTTCATTAGAGACTGGTTAACCTAAAAAACAAAAACAAAAAAATCAAAAAAATCAAAACAAAATATTATTATATCAATCAGTATTGGATATAATCATCCTCTCTATCAACAAACCATTAAATGGAAGAGTGATAAAAAAATTGAAAAGGAAATATAAAAAAAAAATTAATTAATATCGTTATATCCTGTATCATATCTCCATTGTTTATGAGAGCATTACTACTGTAGATGTTTCTTTTGTTGCCGAACATCCAACGTTAGCATTACAGGCTATATTGTCGACCTTCCAATCTGGAGACCAACGCTCTACCACTCTAGCCAGTTTTCCACCCCATTACTTCTGTACTTTTAGACAATATAACATGGCAGATAAGTAGGAAATTAAAACATCACTGCCAATTGATAAATACTACAGCTCCACCATCCTTGCAGGAAATTAAAATGTCTATGGTCTGCAATGAATGATTGACAAAGGCTTATTCTTCTGTTATTTTGGTATATTTAACCTACCCTCATAGGTTTGGTATTCACCTAATTTAGTCACCAGGAGGGAAATACTATATAAATTAGAAAAAAACAACAACAAAATAAGCATTTGGGGTAATGATTTTGTTGTTGTTCTTGTGGGTTTCACAACACAATATACTTTATAATGTCTACCTTGCAAAATACAAAAATCTCTATGATCTGCAACATATGACTGACAAAAGCTTGAATTGCTCTCTTCTCAGTTTTTGGAATCTAAACCAAAAATTTAGATTTCACCTTAAAGCAGCTTTTCAGAAAGGTAGATACAAACAATGACTGTCTTATTAAATTAATACCTTCTTGGGTAATTTACTCTTCTTTCTACCAGAGATTTTTGTGTAATATTTGATAATACCCTGTACAATCAATAGCATCGCAGAAGGAAATTAAAATCTTTGATATAATCAGAAGCCATTAATAATAGTTACCTAACAGGAAATGAAAACTAATTTGGAAAGTGCTGCAATCTAACTTCTTGCCTGGAAATAAGATATAACATGTAATTGTTAGCCAAATTAGCACCTTGGGTAATTTATTTTTCCTTCTAGATCCTCCTAGGAAAATTCTGTAGACGGCCATCACAAACACGGCTGTACAAAAAAACAGAGGGCATAGGTTCAGCCAGTCTTCTCCTGGAGGAGCAATTAAAAGAATGACAAAGGTTGTATGTAATTTCTGTATGGAATTATAAATCGATGAATAATTGATGATGCGATCATGTGTGCTTCACAAACTCAAACATAAGTGGCACTGTGACAGGACTCGAGGTTGGGCGTGTAAATGAATACATCAAAATTGAGAATAATTATGTCATAAGTATTTTAACTACTGCTCAAAACATTTCCATTTGATATGATAATAAAAAAAAAAAGTATAACTAATAACATATTCTATGACATCAAGATTTATTTAACAGAAAATTTTAGCATTGGTTCATTATAAGACATTTTAAGTATATTCGGCTATGCTTATCCTCTTTGTCTCCTTTTAACCTGTAATCTATTCGCCACCAGGGAATCTATGAGACATTAAACCCAGAGAGAGACTCAGAGAGAGAGAGAGAGAGACAGAGAGAGACAGAGAGAGAGAGAGAGAGAGAGAGAGAGAGAGAGAGAGAGAGAGAGAGAGAGAGAGAGAGAGAGAGAGAGAGAGAGAGAGAGAGAGAGAGAGAGAGAGAGAGAGAGAGAGAGAGAGAGAGATTTATTAAGCTCTGCAGTGCGGCTCGTACTGGGCTGTATGCGATTAAATTATTCGTATGATTTAAACTTCATGTCAAGTCTCTCAATATGAGAAGGATCATGAGAAAAAGTTAAGCTCCTCTATTGGTATTTTGGCTGATTCAGTAGTAACAATATTGCAATCAAGTGCTACAGATCTATAGGTTGGTAAAAAGAGAGAGCAATTGAGAGTTGTGTCTCATTTCCCGACTTTTCCCTCACAGTTATTTACCTTAAAACAAGTACATGTAATGCTTTTAATGTGCTCTGTTGTAACGACACCCTGTATAGACATCCAACCCTTAAATTTTTAAAAGGTTTGGCTAAACCTCATTCATAAGAAGAAAGACATAACTGATTATAATTGTTTTTTAAAGCCAGATGCTCGTCTATCTAGATGGAAACAGGAACAAGAGAGCGAGTCAGATCCTGTACCTTCACCAGGGTGCCAAGGAAGAAGTTTTTTAAATAGTCTGCAACCATGGCATCCTTAGGTTTCAGAGAGGGACTGCCAGGAAAGATGGAGGTTGGGGTCTAGATCTAGATCTAGATTGTAGAGCTTATCCTGCTCGCCAAATCCGTTTGCACCCATGACTCGTGAATTCGCAGGTTTTCGTGTTTTGCCAGACAGTGTCCAAATCCGAACTACCTTAGGCCCTAGCATCAGCGTGGAGAATCCAGGTCAGTGGCTAGTAGAGACTGCTTACGCACACATACACACACGTGCCGTGGGTTTAAGTTTTAACACCCAAGGTTTTTTGAGACCTAATCTACGACACATTTTGTTGGGTAATAATGAGCGATAGGAAAAAATACAGCAAAACTGATACAATGTGTTTAGTACGATGCATTTTGAAGTATTAAAATATACGTGAATGAAATTACAGTTGATAATGAGAGTTGGATAGATGACAGTTTATACACGGAGTGAGTTATATATTTTTAAAAGCAAAATGAAAAGTAGAAAACTGGTTCATAATTTGTTGTTGTTTTTTAGGCTGAAGCGTAAAATTATTTTATTTTTAAACTTCACTTTTATTAGTTTTATGTTTGTTGCTGAGCTTTAGCAGTACGTCAATTCAGCCTTACAAGTCCTGAAAACTGTGGTTTCCTAATCACTCTTTATAGTGAATAGTTTCCCACAAATACTTATAATACGACATGATCGTATCAAGGAAAACAAAGGTAACAAGGATTGATTGAAAAATACAAAGGTTACCACCCCCCCTCCCCCCAACCACTTTCTATTTTAACTTTTTAAGTCAGACAGTGGAATGCCTGACGCGGTACCAGATCCACCCCACCTGAGTGGAAAGGAACAGTGGCTGGTAGTCGTACTGGCTTCGTCGTAGAGAGTGGCGAGTCAGACTCGTTCTCGCGAGCACCACTCAGCTCTACTTGACATTTAGATAGATTAGATTTCTAGACTAGACCTAAGATCTCTATTTTTTAAAACTCTTGTCGATATATCTAGATCTAGGCACTCCACGAGTTTTGTGGTCCCTAACTTGTGGGCAATCAAATTGGCTTGGTGGGCGGAATTCGAGGAGTGGGTGGGTAAGATTCGATTACATCGGAGTCAGTCAACCTGTGAAGAGAGCAGAGAGAGAGAGAGAGAGAGAGAGAGAGAGAGAGAGAGAGAAGCAGAGCAAGCGATAGTGAGACTGAGAGACAGATAGTTTCAATTGCTTAACAGATCAATTGTATGTGCTTGTATATTTGTCCCCACCCCCTTCCCCGCCCGCATTACAAAATAACAATCCGTGTCTAAATAAACAATTTAATATATCAAATCTGTCTCTATGAATCAAACAAATCATACCAATACATGTACAATAAAAAAAAAAAATAACAAAAAGACAGGGAGTACAGCTGGCATGTATAAATATTCATTAATTCAATTTTTAAATTATAGAAATAGGGAGTTCAGCTGGCAGATATTTTAATCAATTTTAATAGAAATAAAAGATAACAAAAAAGACAGGGAGTACAGCTGAATGGCATTTTATATTAATAATCGAATTCGGGTCGCCCGCCCATTTGATCGCCCACAGGCTAGGGACCACAATGAGTGCCTAGATCTGGATCTATAGATCTAGACCTAATCCAAATTCTATCTATATCTACTAGGATAAAATGCACAAACAAGACGTAGCTTACGTCTCATCGTAACAATAAGAATAAGAAAGCTTACAACGAGACGTAAGCTTCGTCATGTTGTAGTATTCTACCCCTACTGGCCCTAGATTCTAGATCTAGATTTCTAAATACTGACCTGAAAGGTTTGCAAAGCCTGCGAACGATTTTGGCACATTCAAGCTTCGCAAATATTTAGGTAATGAAGATTTCACGAATATATGAACAGTCTCCATCATAGTTTTTGTTGATTTTAACAGAAGTTTGAAAACAACTGTGGATAGGTTGTTAAGACTGCAAGCTAGAATCTATGTGCTTTGAGGGAGTTTGAGCTCACAATTTCAATAAAAATAATCATGCAATATTTTGACTATTGATTTCAATAACAGTTACCTCCCCTGTCTCTCTCATAAGCAGTGGTATTTTATATAGCCAGTCATGTAAATACATACATGGGGGTTGAAATCTAAAATAAAGATAAAATTAATAACTGTGAGGCACAACCACAGTGAATTCGGCACAAGTCGCCAATACAGGCTTTGAGTTAGATCTAGAGACTCCTAAACTTTGAAAAGTATAGTCTCCCTCTTAATTTTCCAAAAAAATGTAAAATTAATATCTCTAGTTCTAGAAATTAACCTCTTAAATGGTTAAATCGTTACGTTTTATCTAGAACCTTAAGTTTTCGAAATAAATTAGGGGGGTTGTAAGAAAAAATTCACGTATTAGTTATTTTAGAGAAGATTGTCCAAATAATTTTCTTATACACAGTGGTCCAAAAAATATCACAAATTAAACAAAACAGCAACAACAACAACATGAACAACAACAATAACAATAATGGCATCATCATAAAAAACATCATCCTCATCATCATCATCATCATCATCATCATCATCATCATCATCATCATCATCATCATCATCATCATTATCAACAACAACAACAACAACAACAACAACAACAACAACAACAACAACAACAACAACAACAACAACAACAATAACTTCAACAAAAACTACAAAAACAACAAAACAAAACAACAGAAGCAGTAGCATCAACCAAAAAAAAAAGAAAAAAAAAGAAGATAATTATAGTCCTAATAAATCTGAAGGATATTCTTCTTTTGTAGTATTATTTTTCCATTCTCCTACACTGCGCGCTATCTTAAAATTATGTTAAAATCTTGTTACGACTGCTAAAAGTTCAGGGAGTTATTCTTTTCAGTAGTTGTCTCTTTTCCATGAACATTCTTGTTACTTAAAACCTTCACCTTATCCTCTTTAGGTCTTCTAATTCGCACAATGAAAGAATTAAAAAGGGTAAAATTGGTACTACCCCTTTAACATACTTTGCTCATTATTTGGCTTATATATTTCGTCTCCTAAGCTATTCTTTTTCTAACGTCTTCAAAGTGTGGATGGGTAGCTGTTTTCTCCATTGCGATTTCGCCCATCGAACGATTTAGCCCTTGCATTGACACTGTCCTGAGCCCTGAGAACCACAGGCTCTATGTGGAGTACTCGTGCTGAGAGCCGAGCTGAAAACAACCACGACCCAGTTGGCTGACGTCACGCAGCCCACGACTCAGTTGACTGACTTGCAGTTCCGGGGAAGGTAAGCTCACTTGATCGCGTTATTATTATTATTATTATTATTATTATTATTATTATTATTATTATTATTATTATTATTATTATTATTATCCGCTAATCATCTCACTTTTATTTAACTTGACATATGTCGCTTAGCCACCTCTCAATTATTACCCTTTTCTTGATGAGCAACCTACCAATCTACTACAATGTATCTTTTGACTTCTCACAAAGTAATCCGCCCGATTCAATTTTCGTTTTACTGTAAATATTTTATCACAGCACAATGTCTTTTAGATTTTCATTCTGATTTTAACAATCATTTTTAATGTTAATATCCCCCCCCCCTCACCCGTTTTGAATTAATTATCAACTGTTGCCAAAACGGTCCAACCAGCGTTGATTCTCTGTGCTAGAACTCTGTTTACCTTAATTAGTTCATTAGGTTTATGTTTGACAAGCCTATTATGTTGATGGTATATTTCCCATCTGCAATGTTGCTTCCGCGTGGATGACTACACCATTTGCAAACCATAGACTACGTTACGGTTAAGTCTTCTTGGCTCTAGTTGTTCTTATAAGTAGTCCTTATTGGTTATTTAGCTTATAGTAGGCGTGCTATAGTTCGAATCGCATAATTTCTCTATGGATACTGAACAATAAGGCCAATTTACTTGACCGCCACAATAATGACTAGGAGACTTTCGAAACGAAATTATCTATAATTTTATAAAGTAGTACTAGCTGACTGTCACTTCAAATACTGTCTAGGATCATCACTGTGATTTTAAATTGCTTCAAATATGAGGCCATAATATCTCTAAAGCCAAGAAAACTTAATAATCGGTTTAATAATAATACACCAATCTAAATTATAAAGCATTTGACTTTCCTTTTTGACCCGATTTATAGTACATATTGATTAGATTAAATAGCATTTTCTTTCCAACGCGACATGGTTTTATGGTTGTTTTTCATCTATTGTTTTAAATCTGCTCTACATTCGTACAATAACAGACGCACAATATCTGATTAGGGAACACCCCCTAAGTTTTCCGAAAAACGCAATATGGAGGAACAAGTTAAAATTCGAACCTCGGGACCTATAATACTCAGTCCAGAGTACTGCCGACTGAACTTCCTGGCGCCCCGTGAAAAAGGCGTGTGTCTATTGTAGCGGTGGGATACTAACGTTTTTTTTTTACTCCCAATTTGGGTTCAGTCGAATTCGGTGCAGAACCTTGACTGTGTAGTCGTAGGGAAGACACACTGTATGACAACGAACGCCAGGCAGGTTTGTCATCCTGCCAGACTTGGGCTGTCCAGTCTGGTCTACTTCTTTAGGTTGTCTGCCCAACAACTACTTTGTAGTATCCTCTCTGACTCTCTTTCTCTCTTGAAAGCGGTCGGAGAGGCACATTTGAAAAATCCAAAAATTCTTACCATATGGAAAAAAAAATTGTTGGTTATCTCCCCTGTCTAAATTAATCTAGATACACTGATACATAATATGTTCTTTCCAGTGACAATCTAGTCTATTTTTAAAACTGTTCAATGATGGAGCATTCACGACATGAATTGGCAGCCCATTCCAGATGTCAGTAACTCTATTTGAGAAAAAATGCTGTCTTAGTCCAGTGTTTACTCTACATTTTCTCAATTTGTACATATGTCCTCTATTTCTTGTATCATCTTCCTTGATAAGAGGCGAACTGACATCATACATTTCATGGGTAAACTTGTACACTTCTATCATATCCCCTCTCTCTTGAAAGCGGTCGGAGAGGCACATTTGAAAAATCCAAAAATTCTTACCATATGGAAAAAAAATGCCCGAACTACAAAAAGTGGTAAGAAAACTGTTTTCTGCTGGATTCCCAGCCATGTTGGAAATGAAGGTAATGAAATGGCCGATGAGCTCGCAAATATCGGGCTAGAACTGGAACCTACTCAGGTGCAGATAGTGGCATCAGATGCAAAGCCACTTGTACATAAGTTTATAAGAGAAAATTGGAAAGCGCGATGGAACAATCTGACAAACAACAAACTACAATGTGTCCAACCACATGTAGGTCATTGGGCATGAATGTCTCATGCTAGAGGACGAGACCAGTTGGTACTCGATCGAGTCCGGCTTGGACATTCTCATCTTACTCACGCCTTCCGACTGAGACGTGAAGAGCCTCCACAGTGTCAAACCCACAACTGTCTATTATCCATAAGTCACAATCTGGTTGAATGTCCGTTTTTTTTTTTACCGGGAAAGAAATCTGTAAATGACTTTCAAGCCACTAGAGATCATTATTATTTACTTTATATGTTAGTCCTCCGCGCCTACTGAGTGTGTATAATAGAATTTAACTGTGGTAATCCTAAACATGAATTTTTTTAACTTTTGTATTTTCTCTTTATTTTTAATCAATTTTTTTATGTATTTTTTTTTTTGTTTTTACTATTCAGTTATATTTTTGAGTCTCTTTTTTTTCTATTTTAATGTATTAACTTTCTTTTTACATCATGGGCGTAATATAGCCGTTACCGTGCTGACGTGTCGTAAAACAAACCCACTCTATCTCCCTCTCTCTCTCTCTCTCTCTCTCTCTCTCTCTCTCTCTCTCTCTCAGGCGATCAATTTAATTACATTGTTTACTCAGGTTGAATTCTCTCAAAATATTGCAATGATTGGTAAGTCAAAACGCACCAGGTTGTAATTCTGTTTTTGAAGGAATAGTTTGATAATCCTTCAATGACAAGTATGCTTAAAAATGTATCGAGAAGGTTCATCATGATTTCCGTGGATTTTCCGGTAATTTAAAAAACACATCTTTATTACAAAATACTCACCTGAATAATAATTCACCGAGAAATGGTAAATTAATTGAAAGCTGGGTAACGGAAACGTACTACATTGTGTGATTTGCAAGTAGAAGATTGCCTAACTTGTACCTTTCTCTTTACCTCTCCTTTTCTACAGGCTTTCATCAGTTTTCTAGCAAAGCAGGATATTATTCCTTTTTAATGCTTAGACATATTAGATGACGTCTGCATGTTTTGTTTTTGTTTTCACCCGAAACAATCATTTGTCAAGACTAGGATTGACTCCATGTTCAAATAGGCAGGCACAATATCCGTTTTCTATTATGGGAGTAAGCGTATTTTTTCGACTATGATGAATTACATTATAGTCCATTGATTCAGACATCATTACTCTCCTATAAAACAAGTCTGAAACATTTGATTTCCTTGATCTACGATTTATAAAAGAGCGTTAATTGAAACTATTTTTGCACCAAATACACTACCCCTAACAGCGTTGTTGTGAGCTGAGTATGGTTCCCTGAAGTTGAGGGGAAGCTTTGATAAAAGAGACTAAAACGCATAACCAGATAAGGCGGCATAAACAAATTAGGTAATTTTTTTCATCCTTAATAGAACAAAAAAAAATGAATGACATCAATATAGTCTGCTAATTACAAAAGACATAAGCAGTTTTTTTATGGGACCTCTTCTGATATAAAATATCTAATTTTCTGTAATAATTTATTCTAAATGGTGCACTTTTCATGGGAGATATTTTTCAATGGAAAGATCACCCAGATTACTAGTGATAATGGGACTTCGACATTGTCTAATGAAATTGCTCTGTTCTCCACATACTTTGGCGGTCGCGCCTATAAATGTTAATTCAATTTTTTTCAAAGATCAGTTTAGTCCAATCAATGCCATTCACTCATTGACAGCAAAAATGAATTTACATAAGTTATTTATCAACATTCCAACATTGTTTTGTAAAACAGGTTTCTAAGGCTAAGTGTCATCAGCATAATTCTTAAAGATAATAATTCAAACCATGTTGTTGAACAATATTTGATACAGAGTGCGAGTACATGGAAAACAACAAGGGTCTCAAAACAGACCCATGAGAAACCCATGTCTTTCACTCATGTTGTGTTGATACAATAGATCCAACAAAAACTTTTGTTTCCTTCCAGTCAGATAATTATAATCTAAACCAGACAAACAGCATTTTTCTTTTAGCCGTTCGTTTAAAAAATATGACAAGATCAATGGTGTCAAATGCTGCTGACAGATCAAAGTATGCACTGACACTTCGCCTTTATCAGCAGAAGATGATAAACCTTAAGTTACCTTTAGTGAAGCCATTTCAGTACATGTACTGTGTTTTCTTCTGTAAGCAGATTGTCAAAGCTCCTTTAGAGAATTGTTTTTCAATGAGCCTCGAGATGTTTAAGAACTACTTTTTCAAGAATCTTAGAAAAAAAGGGAGTTCAAACTATTAATATTAACTATTAACTATGAACTCTTCTAATTTGACTGCCTTTTACTCAGTGACACCGGTAGGGTGATTGAGATTAGTCAAAAAATCATTTTGAATTTTTATATCTTTATTAATAAAGAAACTATTGAAAACATATGTTAGTTCATTTGATGAATCATTATTTGGAAAAAACATGGTTGTTGTTTTTAACTAATATGCTAGTACAAACACGAAATAATTGTTTACAAGAAGAAATGCTAATTTTATCGTCAGGTGTTTCTGTTTTTTTCTTTGATGCATATAACACTTTTCACGCGTCTCTTATCATTCAGAAAAATGTCTCTGGGACCCACTAGTCCAGACTTCTTCCACATTTCTTTTGCTCATCGTTTCTCAATTTCGTACCACGGGGCGCTTTAAGATAGAAAAATTAGCCCATTCTTTGTTTCTAAGATGGATGACGTGAACCTCAAAGGTTTTGAGATAAAAATATTTTGTAATAACTGTTTTTGTTCGTTGTTGCAGTTTCTGGCTTAATTAGGTATATTCGAGACACGTCATAGCTTCTTTTGTTGTAATTGTAATTTTTTTGTTTTGTTTTTCTTTGATTGTGGGGTTTGATTTTGATATTACATGTATATTTTATTATTATTATTATTATTATTATTATTATTATTATTATTATTATTAT
>RQTK01000901.1:131572-143442 GCA_003991915.1 Elysia chlorotica
CAAACATCAAACCGCGAGCTCATGACTCAGACAAGACTTATTTAAAAGTTCCTCCGACCCCCGGGCTCAAACCTACAAATTCTATGGAGACCTACAGAGCTTTCAACAGCACACGCGAACATGATCATAAAGGGAAGAGCCAGCAGGGCCGCAACGACATCTCTCAGTTCTCTGAGAAACATCGCGCCAGTTACTCAACCTTGAGTCCTGGAGGAAGCGGTTTGACTTTAAGCGACTACAGCAGCTCTGAGGGGTTCATGGATAGTGAGGAGGACCATACATCAGTTAACACAGAAGAAAGCAGTCAACCCAGTAAACAATCTGAGAAACTCCAATCACAATTCTTAAAGCACAACACTGGTATAGTCGAGCTCAGTGTAGAAGGTAAAAGCGAAGCAAGAATGGCAGACAAGTTGGTAAATGACGACAAACATATTTCAGAAACTGCTAACAACAAGGGCGAAACGAAACCTTATGTGTCGGGAGACCAACAAGTGTTGGTTAATAGTGGTATTATAAACGATGACGAAGAACTTATTTCTACCATAGAGCTGAATGATTCAAGTGACGAAGAGAGAAAATATAGATCCGATGGTTTGAATAAAGTTTTAAGTGGTGCCTCTGATACAAGACATTTCACAATACGACAACCGATCTCAACAGTCCAACCGTTGACATTGTCACAGGCGAATCAAGTGATGATTGCGCCTGACTTTGAAGAACACTTGCAGTTTGAACACAGCAAAAGACTTTCCTCTGGTTTGCAGCATAAAAATAAGGCTCTTAGAAAGCGTTCAGGGGATTCTTCAAATAATTTGTATGGAAGCACCGACATATCTAACGAAATTAAGCCTGCAATTAAGACTCCAGCCGCAAAAGCTTCCGTTGTTGATAAATCCAATGGAAAAAATGAAGTCTCCAATTCATTCAAAACGGTATTAAGTTCAAAATCCATTCAAGAAGAAGATCCAAGTAGCTCAAGGGCCATTTCTATTATATCATCAAAGGGAATAACCCCTGTGAATGTTGTTCCAAATCCATCCAATGTCGAACGCTGCAGCTATAAGGCTCACCCTTCAGAGAGTTTCCAAACCGATTCTTCAACTCTGTCGTATTCGGGCACTTCTGACCAGAATTTACTGAACGACACGCCCGCGCCAACAAACCGACGGACGCCTACTTTAACAAGACACCAACGAGTCAAAGAGGGCACGCGTTGGAATTTCCGTACACAGTACACGCTACTCATTATCTGCGGCTGGTGCTGCCTTCTAAGTCTACCTTATGTCGTCTACGCCACTTATGTAGCGATATGGGTCGAAAACCGGTCGAAGTTTCAAGGAAGCTCGGTGGGCATGCTCTGCTCCAGTCTTGTTGGACTGAACTCCATCACAAACCCGCTGCTCTACGCGTGGAGGTTTGTGGAGTGGCGAGATATTTGGAGAAGAATTCGGCGAGCTACCTCACGTCGCTAGCTTTGACGATGCTAGTCCTGTCGACACTTTAAAACAGTACATTTGAAGATGCTACATTAATGTTGCTAGTTGTAAAGAAGCCTGGTTCTAGTTTTTTAAGTCACTAGAACAACCCATCAGAGCAACTTGGTCCGAGTTTAGAGATCAGCACCACCGAACGTCATACAAACACCCGCTAGAGCGTCTGAACAGATGTTCTTAAATTGGTTTTTCGTACATCCGGAGTTCATGAAATGCCTTGAAAGAAATGTCTCAACAAGGATATAAGACATTAGAATGGTTATAAAGCGTTAATTTGTTAAAGGGTATAACTTACATTAAAATATAAGTATTTTTGTCTTAAAGTGTTGAAATCAAACACAGTTTTAGTGGTTTTAAATATTTCAGAAAACTCTGTATTTACATTTTGACAAAATTATTTCACAAGTCATGTTGATAAAAATATTTTATGTTAAAAGAGCAATTGGGTAGCAACTTCCAGTTTCTCTCTGGTAAATATGTGCGGCAGCTGTCAGTCCATGCATATTTAATCGCATAAAACACTCAAGTCAACTCAATGTCCACGTCGTGCTGCCTGGGTGCCCTGACCGCGAGGTCGTGGGTAGCTGACTGAGCTCTGGCCAGGAGGACACCATGCCCCTGCGAGATGCGACATACAGGACCCACCGGCGTGTGGAAAAATCCGATGTCCATCAACATGGGTGATCCTTGCCTGTGGGGTCGAACTAGTCTCTGTACTAGTGTGTATAACAGGCCCCTCCTCACTTGGGGGTCTACTTGCCCTTTGTCCTAGTCTATCTCCTTTACCTTTATTACCCCTCTTTGATACCCAAACTGTTACATGAGGACACCTCCTGGGTTGCCCTCTACAAACACTATGTCAGCTTCTCTCTCTCAGGGTAGAAAGCATGCTTTTGTGAAGCCGGGGGGGTTCTTGTGAACTCCCTCACAGACGCTGCATGACGTGACGATCCAGTGACCTACAACCACTTATGGCATCAAATAGTAGCTGACAAAATGGACAAATGTCAGCCAGCCAGCAGGCTCTGGTGGCGGGGACTGCCTCTGAGTGCACAGTGTCGCTGGGATTTTGTTTTACTAAGGGGTGTTAATGCGCAACTTCCAGTTTCTCTCTGGTAAATATGTGCGGAAGCTATCAGACAATGCATATTTAATCACATAAAACACTCAAGACAACTCAAAGTACACGTCATGCTGCCTGAGTGCACTGAAAAAGAGGTAGTGGGTAGCTGACTGAGCTCTGGCCAGGAGGACACCATGCCCCTGCGAGATGCGACATACAGGACCCACCGGCGTGTGGAAAAATCCGATGTCCATCAACATGGGAGATCCTTGCCTGTGGGGTCGAACTAGTCTCTGTACTAGTGTGTATAACAGGCCCCTCCTCACTTGGGGGTCTACTTGCCCTTTGTCTTAGTCTATCTCCTTTACCTTTATTACCCCTCTGTGATACTCAAACTGTTACATGAAGACACATCCTGGGATGCCCTCTACAAACACTATGTCAGATTCTCTCACTCAGGGTAGAAAGCATGTTTAAATGAAGCCGGAGGAACGGGTACAAGAGAACTCCCTCACAGACGCTGCATGACGTGACGATCCAGTGACCTACAACCACATATGGCATAAAATAGTAGCTGACAAAATGGACAAATGTCAGCCAGCCAGCAGGCTCTGGTGGCGGGGACTGCAGCTGAGTGCACAGTGTCGCTGGGATTTTGTTTTTCCGGCTATCATCAAACTGTAAGTTCATTCCTGACAGGAGAATGCTGACTACGGATGCAGTACGAAACAGCCTGGAAATAGTCTGGGTGTGATGGTTTGGGTGGGTAGGAGGAAAAGTCACAGAAAACCCCAGTAATGCCATGAAGAAAGCAAACGATAAATCAAACGAGATCGGGCGACGCCTCGTAAAAGGCCCGCGCCAGTCAGCGCGAAACCAGGCTGCCACTGGTGACAAGTATGCTACTGGTTACCAGAAAAGACAGACATCCACAAATCCAGCTAGGAAGAAAGAGGGAAGACATCCAAATAAACAAGATAAGCTAAACATTCTTCAACTAAATATTTGTGGTTTAAAGAACAAGAAAATAGAACTAGCTAAAGTCATGACATCAAACAATATTCATATTGCCGTTTTACAAGAAAGTCTACACAAAAACACAAATGTACATCTCACAGGATACAGAAATGACCTCATCGTTGACTGTGAGCACCAAACCCAGACAGACAACACAGATATTCAAAAAGCTACAATCTGGTATGGCGAACAGAAATATACCATCTATAATATTTATAGCCCCCCAACATCCATTTGTCAAATTGACAGCCTTCAAGAAACTATGTACAATCGTACAATCATTGCAGGTGATTTCAACGGCCACTCACCTCAATGGGGCTACACTGATACCAACGGAACAGGCAAATACATGGAAGAACTCCACAAAAATAAGAATCAAGTAATCACACAAACTCCAACATCCACACCTACCTTACTTCACCGAGCACACAATACACTAAGACGCCCTGATTTGACCATTGTGTCATCCGATATTGAACCCTGCTCCACTGTACAGGTTATGCCATACATTGGCAGCGACAACAAGCCAATCCTAACCACAATACAAACAAGACATGATAGGGCCCCCCAGCAGAGAAGGGCAAGATGGCTAACTTAAAGGGCTTCACGGTGGAGACAGAACAACTTTTCAGCAAAATTAACCTAAATGAAATTAAAGATGTGGACAATATGGAACACAAGTTCTCATCCATTATACTAACAGCTTTAAAACATCACATACCGAGAGGCAATATAAACAAATATAAACCCTTTTGGAACAAAGACATCAATAGAGTTGTAACAGAAAGAAAAGAAGCACGAAATAAGGCAGAGACAGAACCAACACGGAATAACAAATCTGCCTACAATAGAGCTACGGCAAGGGCTAAACTAATGACAGATTGCAAAACCAAGGAACAACAATCAGAGAAGCTTAACAAACACTTTGGAAATATAAACAAATCTAGAACAGACAAGCTAAAAGACCCCAAGTCCTGACAAAATACATAATGAAATGTTGCAACACATGGGTCCACTGGGAAATAAAACACTGCTACATCTTCTCAATTATACATGGAATAGTGGACGACTCCCAAAAGCTTGGAAAAACGCTCACATCGCGCCCATCTTAAAGAAAGATAAAGACCCAAAGGATCATAAGAGTTATAGACCAATCTCACTGACCTCCTGTGTTGGTAAAGTAGGCGAAAAAATCATCAATCGCCGACTCTACTGGTGGCTAAAAGAATCTAAAATCCTTACTGAAGACCAAGCAGGCTTCAGAGCAAAAAGTCGTACAGAAGACCACCTCTTTCGGCTCTGTCAAAGCATACAAAATGGATACCAAGATGGACACCACACTTCTGCTGTCTTTATAGACTTGCAACAGGCATACGACAGAGTGTGGAGAAGGTTTACTTTTAAAAATGCAGAGACTACAAATTCAAGGTAACATGTACCGGTGGATCAAAGGTTTTCTTAGTGAGAGAACTATGCAGACAAAACTTAATAACTTTCTATCATCAAAACAAGTCCTTGAAGATGGTCTTCCACAGGGTTCAGCATTGAGCTGTACATTGTTCCTGATTTTTCTCAATGATATTGCTAAGAACATCAAATCACAGAAGGCTCTCTATGCAAACGACCTGGTAATATGGCATACTGGTAAATATACTCGACAGAATGCCAGACATCTTAACAGAGACCTAGAAATGCTAAATAAGTACTGCAAACAATGGAAACTGATAATTAACCCAAACAAGTCAGTGTATACAACATTTAGTCCCAATCCAAAAGAAAACAAGCGCATTAAACTTGAAGAACAGCAATTAAAAAAAGATGAGCATCCAACTTATCTGGGAGTTCATCTTGATAGTAGACTCACCATGAAAAGACATGTGGCAAACATAAAATAAAAGTTACCAAGCGACTCTCACTTCTTAAACGCCGCGCAAGCACAAAATGGGGCTCCGATATGCGAACCCTAAGAACCCTTTATATCGGATATATCAGGTCTTTACTAGATTACAACCAATCATTACTAATTTCAAGCAGCCAATCAACCAACACAGAAATAGACCGCATCCAAAGCCAAGCACTTCGTTTTATTTGTGGAGGAATGAGATCAACTCCAACAGCAGCATGTGAAATCCAAGCCAACCTTGAACCCTTGAGTTTACGCAGAGAAAAGGCAGCATTAGAACTCACGGAGAGATGTCTTAGACTGCCAAATAATAATGCAACAAAAGTGCTTGTTGAAAACTGGAAAAGAAAAAGCAGGCTTAAACACCAATCTATTTTGCACAAGACACAAAAATTAAAAGAGAAATGCCATCTTCCTGAAACAAGAGGCCTAACAGAAAGAGTGATGAAAATACCACCTCACATACCACTTCTATGCCCAGAAATAAAACTTCATCTATAGGGGTTGGGGTTGGGTTGGGTTAACGTCCAACAGCAGCAGTATATAGGCTATATTGTGGACGGGCCCCAAGACAGAACTTAATCTAATAGACGAAAATGTTACCAAGCAAACAGATTTATATGAACTAAAAAGAACAGCTGAGAGAACTATTGACAGCTACCCTCAAGATTGGATCCACATTTATACAGATGGGTCTGCCTTCAAAGCGACTGTAAATGCTGGATACGGTGTATTGATGTGTTTCCCAGATGGAAGTTCCAAAGAGCTTTATTCGGCCTGCGGCGAAACATGCTCTAACTATGAAGCAGAACTTAAAGGCGTACAAGCAGCCCTACTTACTTTAAATGAAACTTTTCAAAGAAATCCATTCCTGGCAACACATACAGTACTTTTCACAGACTCAAAATCGGCCCTACAATCCTTAGAAACTACACAAAACTCTTCAGAAACACTTGACATACTTCTAGAAATGAAGAGCATTGTCAATAAATATCCTATCGCGCTTGTTTGTCAGTGGATCCCAAGCTTTATCAATCTACCAGGAAACGAAAAGGCTGATAGACTTGTGAAAAAAGGGGCTATGTAAGAACAACCTCTAGTAAAAACAACTTACCAAACAGCTAAAAGAATTATCCGTCAAAATTTTAAAGAAGAATGGATGAACCAGTGGGCAAGGGGGACAACCGGGAGAATTGTGTACAAGCACCAAAATACAGTTAAACTTCACGATCCTATATACCTTCTTCAGAGGAAAGAGCAATGTGCTATTTTTCGACTCAGAACGCAACACATCCCCCTCAACTTTCACCTGAACAGATTCAACGCAGAACACACACCACTTTGTCCATTGTGTGATGACAGTTTGGAGACCGTGGAACACACACTGTTCCAATGCCCCAGTCTTAGCCAACCAAGACAGCATTTCCTTCCTATGAGACCTGACCTCCAAACGGCTTTATATTCCACCTCAGCGCAGCTACAGAGAACTGCTGCCTTTTTCTTCATGGCCCTAGGCAAAAGAGCGCAAGCTCAGAGGCCACTGGACTAATAACAACAGTACCCATTTTTCGCTTTTTATTTTAATGAACAAAATCACTACTATCTAAGATATAAATGAAAAACTAGCATATTTGAAAAGATGAGATCTTTCTGTTTTGAAAACTTTTTTGTTTATGTTTTGTTGGATCATTGTTTTTGGGATTTGAAAGTTAGGGCCATGACTGCAGATTATATAAATTAGATGTATCTTCTACAGCTTTGTATCTTCTTGTTTCTGTTGTTTTACTATTTTTTAGAATAGCCATTTACATACATACTACCTTAATTAAATTTATGAGTTTCGTGATAGGGTAGTCCAATAGGATAAAACTTAACTGTGGACGATGCTTAAAATCTCCAACGAATCACCAATTGAGATCAATGGGGAAAACTTGCCAACAACGGAAGAATTCACCTACCTAGGCAGCAAAGTAAGGCATGATGGAGGAGCGGGGACTGACATTCAGAGTCGACTCAGCAAGGCCAAAGCAGGCTTCAGGGCAAAAAGTCGTACAGAAGACCACCTCTGTCGGCTCTGTCAAAGCATACAAAATGGATACCAAGACGGACACCACACATCTGCTGTCTTTATAGACTTACAACAGGCATACGACAGAGTGTGGAGAAAAGGTTTACTTTTAAAAATGCAGAGACTACAAATTCAAGGTAACATGTACCGGTGGATCAAAGGTTTTCTTAGTGAGAGAACTATACAGACAAAACTTAATAACTCACTATCATCAAAACAAGTCCTTGAAGATGGTCTTCCACAGGGTTCAGCATTGAGCTGTACATTGTTCCTGATTTTCCTCAATGATATTGCTAAGAACATCAAATCACAGAAGGCTCTCTATGCAGACGACCTGGTAATATGGCATACTGGTAAATACACTCGACAGAATGCCAGACATCTTAACAGAGACCTAGAAATGCTAAATAAGTACTGCAAACAATGGAAACTGATAATTAACCCAAACAAGTCAGTGTATACAACATTTACTCTCAGTCCAAAAGAAACCAAGCGCAATTTGTCCATTAAACTTGAAGAACAGCAGTTAAAAAAAGATGAACATCCAATTTATCTGGGAGTTCAACTTGATAGTAGACTCACCATGAAAAGACATGTGGCAAACATAAAATAAAAAGTTACCAAGCGACTCTCACTTCTTAAAGGCCTCGCAAGCACAAAATGGGGCTCCGATATGCGAACCCTCAGAACCCTTTATATCGGATATATTATCAGGTATGTACTAGATTACAATTAATCATTACTAATTTCAAGCAGCCAATCAACCAACACAGAAATAGACCGCATCCAAAGCCAAGCACTTCGTTTTATTTGTGGAGGAATGAGATTAACTCCAACAGCAGCATGTGAAATCCAAGCCAACCTTGAACCCTTGAGTTTACGCAGAGAAAAGGCAGCATTAGAACTCACGGAGAGATGTCTTAGACTGCCAAATAATAATGCAACAAAAAAACTTGTTGAAAACTGGAAAGGGAAAAGCAGGCTTAAACACCAATCTATTTTGCACAAGACACAAGAATTAAGAGAGAAATGCCATCTTCCTGAAACAAGAGCCCTAACAGAAAGAGTGATGAAAATACCACCTCACATACCACTTCTATGCCCAGAAATAAAACTTAATCTAATAGACGAAAATGTTACCAAGCAAACAGATGTATATGAACTAAAAAGAACAGCTGAGAGAACTATTGACAGCTACCCTCAAGATTGGATCCACATTTATACAGATGGGTCTGCCTTCAAAGCGACTGTAAATGCTGGATACGGTGTATTGATGTGTTTCCCAGATGGAAGTTCCAAAGAGCTTTATTCGGCCTGCGGCGAAACATGCTCTAACTATGAGGCAGAACTTAAAGGCGTACAAGCATCCCTACTTACTTTAAATGAAACTTTTCAAAGAAATCCATTCCTGGCAACACATACAGTACTTTTCACAGACTCAAAATCGGCCCTACAATCCTTAGAAACTACACAAAACTCTTCAGATACACTTTACATACTTCTAGAAATTAAGAGCATTGTCAATAAATATCCTATCGCGCTTGTTTGTCAGTGGATACCAAGCTATATCAATCTACCAGGAAATGAAAAGGCTGATAGACTTGCGAAAAAAGGGGCTATGTAAGAACAACCTCTAGTAAAAACAACTTACCAAACAGCTAAAAGAATTATCCGTCAAAATTTTAAAGAAGAATGGATGAACCAGTGGGCAAGGGGGACAACCGGGAGAATTGTGTACAAGCACCAAAATACAGTTACACTTCACGATCCTATATACCTTCTTCAGAGGAAAGAGCAATGTGCTATTTTTCGACTCAGAACGCAACACATCCCCCTCAACTTTCGCCTGAACATATTCAACGCAGAACACACACCACTTTGTCCATTGTGTGATGACAGTTTGGAGACCGTGGAACATACTGTTCCAATGCCCCAGTCTTAGCCAACAAAGACAGCATTTCCTCCCTATGAGACCTGACCTCCAAACGGCTCTATATTCCACCTCAGCGCAGCTACAGAGAACTGCTGCCTTTTTCTTCATGTCCCTAGGCAAAAGAGCGCAAGCTCAGAGGCCACTGGGCTAATAACAACAACAACAACTACTCATAGATATAATATGCATAATTTTTTTTTCATTCTTTCCGTTCGACATGTTCACGTCCTGGGCTCTGTCAGGGTTATAATACTGAATACTAGAACTATCGAATGGGGATCTCTCGGGGTTTAAAAACATTCGAACCCAATTTAAATTCTTATTGGACCTTCGTCGACTATCATCGAAAAAGGGGGTAAAAATGGATCTAACAGAAATGTTGTCTACAAAGAAATCCTGTAAATGTCGTAGCGGGAGTTACCAAGACTATTGATATGCCCTTTTAAGTGGTGCACCCATTTGTATAACATTTTAATTTGTTTATCTTTTTTTTTTGTTTGTTTTAAACTTCTATCTCTATTTATAGTTATAACTATGCTTACCATTTTAGTTGTGCACATTGTCCCAAAACCCAAGCTTTATCTCTATTAGTATAACTTAAAAAAAAAACATTTTATGTCAGTACAATGTCCCAAAATCTGAGCGAAGCCGGGCATCCCAGCTAGTTCATTATATCGTACCTGAAGGTTTCTATGTTAATGTCCTTAATTTTCCTCGATTTAATGCATCGAGATATAATAAGAGAGTTCTTAGACAAGTAATTTTTGTATGTAATTATTTGTAATGTATTATTATGTGAGTGATGTTTACAGTGTATTAAAGTGAGTTTTATATTACTGTGCTTCCAAATTAGTATGGAAATACTGTAAACTCTCTGTACAAATACCGTAAATTTAGTAAAAACAAAAGCACCTGTGTGTTCCTGTTTCCTGTTTTAACGACCTCCATTCACAGATACAACACTGGCGACGAAGATGGGATCCAAACAGATATGCATGTAGAGCAATCGTGTCAGACCTGTAGAGAATCCAAGAGAGAGCTGGGCAAAAACACTAATAGTGACTACCTTATTCTTATCCTCTTTTCCCTCCTACCGTCCTCTTTTTCTCCTAATTATTTCTGTTTTCCCCCCTTCTTTTGAAAGAAACAACTCACGCTTTATCTCTCCGTTTGTTTACGACCTTTCATCTCTAGCTTCTTGTCTATCGGTCTGCGTCTGTCTGTTTGTCTGTCTATCTTTTATGTCTTTCTTTCTCTTTTCCTCCTTCAATCCCCTATCTATCGCTTGTGTTCCTGTTTCTTTTTTAAATGTGTTTACCCATTAAACATCGTGCCATATCGCGAACCGAACACATTTAACGTGCAATATAACTAAATGTGAAATGTCAGTTGTCACCGAACAACTTTAAAGGGCAACCAGGCTTTTAAGATTGCTTTAAAAAATCCGTAATGCGGGTGAGTTAAATTTTTTTATCCTAAATGCACTATTAAAACAAATAGATTACAAGAAAGGCGAAGCATCAAAGATGGTAAAATGTACACACACATTCACACACTCACACACACACACATATAAATATATATATATACACACATTTACATATATAAGAGAGAGATAGTGAGAGAGAGAGAGAGAGGGAGATCAAGGGATGAAAAATATCATTTGAAGTATATAGATAAGTAGACCATACTTAAGAGCAGTTTTTCAATATAATAACGTAATTGTGAGATGCCCTATTGACAATAAATGTCTCACTGAATATTTCATCTAGAAAAATAATGTGACACTAAATGAAACAATTACCAAGAACAGATAAAAATCATCTAATTCTTTAACTCAGATATTGCTTATGACTCTTGGTGAGATATAGGAATATGAAGGCTATCGCGACATCATACTAATGGTCCCACGTAACGTAGTACAAAGACGCGGTAAACCTTAATATTATACTTGGCGAACACGGATCATAGAAAAGAATGAGAAATAACAAGCAATTAAAGTAACAAACAAAAACAGAGAGTTAAAAATGTAAAACTTTTCACTCCGCACTTAAAAAACTTAAATCTTCACAAAACAATTAAGCCTGAACCACCAGAAAGATGTTTTTATCTGCTGGGCATGTACGTATACACGCTTGTTGCTATGATCACTTGATGAGTACAAGACGCACGAGACCATATAGGCCTTACATGTTGTAGTTGTGGAATTTGTGAAACAAGCAACGAGGTAGATAGTATAAACTACAGGGATCGGAAGGATGTATACACAGTTATACACACACACACACACATACACACACATATATATAATATATATACATATAAAGTAAGAGATAGAGAGAATAGGAGAGAGAGATAGACAGAGAGAGAGAGAGAGAGAGAGAGAGAGA